>NDGM011004285.1:0-19109 GCA_002564305.1 Octomys mimax
TTAGTTCAGCTTGTTCCAAGTAGGTGCTTTAGACCACTGAGCCATCTCACCAGCCCCTATTATCGCCTTTTGTATACCTCAGAAAAATGTTCTTCTAGTCAGGGCGCAGCACACAGCCGTGCTCATGTGGACATACAGCAGGGCCTTCCCAGTGGCGTTCTGCAGGTCTTCTCTAGCCTCCTCACCTACCTTTCATCTGTTGCATGTGTCTTAGACTGAGTGCTGTGTGATTGGGTTTCTGTTGCCTGATGTTTCCTACAGCTGCTTCTGTGTGGTGATGGTTATTGCAGCCATTAGCATTTGTGTTTCTTTGTCACAGTGCTTCTTGCCCTGAAATTTTTCTTGCCTTTATCAGAATCACAGCTCTTGACTTGGTAGTACTTGCTTTTGCCTCATATTTCTTTGCTAACTCCTTTATGTGCAACCTTTGGATTGCATTGTGTTCTCTTGTAGAGCATAAGCTGGGCTTAGCCTCATGAACCCAAGTACCTTCTAATATGGTAGTTAAGCACAAATTATTGGTGTGGCCAATGGTTGGTGTCAACTGCTTCATTTTTTAAATAAACTTACTGGATTTCTTTGTCTTTGTGTTTGGCATTTAGGAGAATTTACATTTCTGTTGCAGGTTAGGAGTTGGCAAACTTTTTCTATAAATGTCCAGCCTACAGTAAAGGCTGTGGGTGCTGGGCCCTACACCCACCTTTGCTGTTGCAGAGACTCAAATGTCTATGAGGGAGGCAATGGATGAGAAGCTGTAGGCAGTAAATACACAAATGGGTGAGGCTGGATTCCAATAAAATTTCATTCCCGACACTAGTCGTGGGCTGGATTCCGCCTATGGCTGCAGCTGGGCAACCATCATTCTCAGGGTAACCTGCTTAGAACACCTATTACAGGGCTGGTGATGTTGCCCAGGAGGAGAGCGCCCACCTCGCACTGTAGGTCTGGCTCCTGCGTTGCAAAACACACACAATCCCTTATAATTCCTTCAGCTCCCTTTCTCCTCAATTGAAAACTGTAAATTATTATCCTGTAATTCTGATCTGCTGCCCACATAGTAATCAACAGAGTTATTCTACCTCCTCTTTTTCTCATCACTTTGAAAGAAAACAGTTGTGTATTTTTTGTCAGTGCAAACAGCATTCACATGCTGTGCTCCCACCTTTTTCCTTTTCTTTTCTTGGCTTTGCATCTAACATTAAAGCAGGAAGCGCTTCTCTATCAGTAGTCCTCTTCATACTGTAGATTGCTGTTGTGTTCTGGCGCAGTGAGGTTTGTCCTGTAACCCTTGTGATGGGTGTCTGAGGACTGGGCTGAGTTTCTGCATGTTTCAAACATTTTGCATAGCTTTGACACTTGTGGGACAGCTTGACCAAATGCAGAGACAGTGGTGCTGTGCGCCTTTTGTGGCGTTTTGTTTTGTATGTTGCTGTGGACAAACCTGATGCAGTCTGCCTTTGTTTGGAAGGTGATTTGGTTTGCTTGCCTGGAGGCTCAGAAGATCTTGCTCCTTTACTTTGGAAGTAGAAACTTATTACAAGACTGTCTCAGCTGACTATTCCTGGCCCATTTTTCTAGATATGATAAGCCTTTGAAATGTAGAAGATTCTTTTATTTGTGGAAAATTTTCTTCAGTCATAGTTTGGCAGTAGTTCTGTTCATCTTGTTATTTTTCAGGTATATATGCGTGTGCTTGTGTGTGTGTGTGTATCTTCTGTCTTCTGTACCTTCATGTTACAAACTTTGAATTTTTGATTAGCAACTGTTTTTCATATATGAAAATATTTGTTTAAGGCTATTACGTTCAGATCGGAGTATTTCATTACAGATATCCTTTGCCTTGTGAGGCTTGGAGGGAGAGGTAGGGTGAGGCTTTATAACCGAGACATTTCGATCCTTGTGTTGGCTGAATATGGACAGTGCTCACTGTCTCCATTCATCTCGAAGTACCTTTTCCTAAGTTGTTAATAAAAGGCCTTCTAGGGCCAGGAGATGGCACAGTGGAATAAATGCTTGCCTGGCAAGCACAGGGGCCTGAGTTCAATCCCCGGTTCTGCCAAATAAATAAATAAATAAATAGGCCTTCTATTAAGGTGAGAATGAGAAGTTTGGAGAGTGTACTAATTTTTCATTTCAAGCAGCCTTAAGTGAATAGTGTCTCTTCTAAGGAGGACTATTGCTGGCAATATAGCTCAGTGGCTTAAGCACCTGCCTGGAAAGCGCAAGGTCTTGAGTTCAATCCTTGGTACTGCAAAAAAGGAAAAAAAATATAAGCTTACTTTCTAAGGAGGACTGTTGATGTGCCACTTGGTTTTATGATTCTGTTTGTTCCTGTAAGATCTTTACTGTGCACTGCTTGGCTCCTTCCTCCCAGTTGACACAGTTCCAAGGCACTTCCACCCCTGGCAGGTTGCCTTCCCCTGCTTCAGAATACTTTCCAAGGCTGCCTTCTCCAGTCCCAGAAACTTGTAAACCCCTCCTTGTTTTCCCCAGTAGCCAACTGCTTTGATTTCTGAGGTCTCAAACCTGACCTTGATATTCCCCAACTCTGCGTGGAGTCTCCTCTTAGGGTGACGTTGTTGGCAGCCATCATTGTGAGGACCCCACTGCACTTTCCTGCTTTTGCCCCACTTTACTTATTTTTCCTGTTCAACCAGATCTCCAGAGTTAGCTTGATTGGTGTCTCAAGTCTTTTACATGCAGGTTGCAGTTCATAGTGGTCTTTTCACAGTTAATTTTTAAGTTTCCTGAGTTTCGTTGCATGGGTTTATTTGCTATCCTTGTTTGTCTCGGATGTCACTGAAAGGTGTATGGAGACACTTTGATGTAATGAGCTGCTCTTATCCTTTGGGAACCTGGAAATCAACATATTATTTTAGAATTCTTATTATTTAACTGATAATGTTTGACTGATAATTTTGCTGTACATTTTAATATGTTATGCGTATTTTTCTGAACCATACTAGAAAAAAATATTGGGAGAGATAGTTATCTATAGCTATTTCAAAGATCTCAACTATAGCACCCTTTAGTATCTGCAACTAAGAGCATATTCAAAATCAATACAAGGAAGCCTTTCCCAGGGACAGAGCTGCCTACAGATTAGGTAGGCTGCTATAGGATTGTGGTCTTCAAGTTTAGAGTAGGAAAATTTTATGTAAGAAATTCAAGCCATCTAATGAAAGAGAATCTTTAAGAAGTTATCTGGAGATGCTACAAGTTATTGACTATTATATAAGAGATGAAATATTAGCTGACCACCACCTCCACCATGGCCAGCTCAGCTGCTGGTTGGCTTACTGCAGAAAGGTACATAAATATGGTTTTCCTTTATACTGTGCGATGTTGAACGCGATCTGTGCTACGTGGTACAGGTTCAAGAAACAGCACCAAGAACTCCTTCTTGTTGACTGATCACAGCATCCATTAGACATGACAGGATGAGCATAACAGTGAAGAGCAGAGTCCAGAACTAGCCCGCCCCACTGTTGTTCCCCACTGTGCTGCTATAACTCCTGTCCTGCTGTGACAGGGCGTGGTGAACTGGGAGTTTGTAGTATCCGAAGTTTTTTCATGTCTACACCTGTCCTGCCATTACTGTGACTCAGAAAACTTGCGGCTGACTTTCTGTGTTTGTGGGTCTTTTAGCCTCCTTCAGCTATTGCAAGTAAGGCAGTTGTCTTTCTTGGCACTATTTCACATGCCTACAAGAGAGACTCAGGGAGATCCTACCATGTCTACTAAGCAAAGACGAGCAGGGAACCACAGTTCCCTGGCCACCACATCCCATGCAGCTACCATGTTCCCAAGGTGAGGACAGTGAGAAGATGAGAAAAAGGACAGAGTTGGAAGACAGAAACCTGTGGCCGTGTGGAGCCCTCTTTCCTCAGAGTCAGGCAGAAGGAAGGAGGAGGAAGAAGAGGTGAGACTCCAACAGCTGCAGCCCACTGGGAAGGATGGATGTCATGTGAAACCTCTCCACCTGATAGCTTATCCACATGGCCAGCCTCGGGTGCTATGTTCTGGCCTGGTGGTGCTCCAGCCCCAGCCACTCCCCACACTTGGCCCCTGGCTAGGTTGTAGGTTTACTATCCTCAGGACACGCGCCAGCCTCTCGTCTGGCCAGTTGTCCCTAAGTAGAAGTTTACTCAGAGAAAATCACAAGGTCATGTGCTAGGTAAGATGGCACTGTTTGGCACTATCCAGAACTATCATGAGGACAAAGAAATCCCCTAAGGAATACACCAAAGAACCTGTCACTACAGTTGCTGGAGGGAATGCTAATACCTAGAATTAAAGGAAGAAAATGTTAATCTGGCTCATGGTTCCAAATGTCTCAGTCCATGATCCACTGACTCTAAGCTAGAAACATCATGGTCAAAGGGCCTGACAGGGCGGAGCTGCTCCCTTTGTGGTGGCCAAGAAGCAGAGCACCAGGGACAAGGAGCAGAGAGAGATGACTGCAGTGTTCCCAGCAACGCCTCCTAGCAGCGTGCTGAGCTGTGCCCATCAGTGGGTTACTGCACTCACGAATCACTCTTTATAGGTGGGGCTCTTGAGCTCAGGAGGTTTCAAAGATACAGACGGAAAGGGTGGCAGGGTGGCAGGACACAGTGCTTGGCACAGGTGTCTCCTGAGATGTAAACTCTTGGTTGAGTTGTGCAGTATGAGTCTGTAGTCGCTTCTACCATTCTGCCCTAGATCATAGCTAGTACCAATGTTAGAATTTTCTCCTCCGCCTAAGTTGTCTTTCAAACATGTTCACTTTTGTCTAGAAGTATCACAGAAAAGCGAGGGGTACTTTGTGTTGTGTTCACCTTGCTCAGCAGTAGCATGTATCCCCAGGCCTGGGACACAGCTGTCATCCTCCTGGCGTGGGACCCGCTGAGCACAGGGCATCCACTTGTGTTTATTTTTCACACCATTTATTCTGTGTTAATTTACTGTACATGGAAAAAATTGGATCTGCTTCCAGCAGTAATTTGTCTCATTTGGGCTGACAGCTTCCAGAATCCTAAGTTCATTACCCCTAATTAGAGGCCTGTTAATCTTCCTAACATAAAGAACATAGTAAATTCCCAAATGCAAAACTCTAGAGACTTGCAGCATAGCATGATGTTAATTAGTAGCAGATAGGGCAAAGTGTAAAAAAGGAACATTTCCCTGAATTTTATCAAAATACAGATACAGCCTACTCTGAATGTTACCCTGAGGAAACCTTAACATCTCACCATTCACTAGGTGAAAGCCTTCTCTCCTGTTGGCCTGAAACATAAAACTTGGAAACTTTGTGTGTATTCTGGTCCCCATCTCTGGGATCGCTGCAGGTTTTCCTTTGAGCCACTTGTTTTCTTCCTGACACCTTTTTAGGAACACTTGAAGAGATCTGCTTTTGCTTTCTCTTCTGTCTCAAATGTGAGTCCCTGGTGTGTGAAAGGATTTTTTTTTTTTTTTTTAGATTACAAATGTTCTGTGTCTGCAGGTGGAGCTTTAAGAAGGTGCCTAGACCAGGGCCACAGTCCTCCTCTGTGGGTCGGTGGTGATGAGTTAGTTCCCAGCCCGGCTGAGGAACCAAGGGGCCTCCCTGAAGGAGGCGGGCCCGGGACTGTGACAGGAGGCTGCACCACTGTCCCGTGCCTCCCCTCCCTCTGCCCCTGCTGCGCAGCCCTGTTTCCTGCTGCCGGGTGCATAACCTTCTTTTACCACACTCAGCCATGCTGTTTCTGCTCTGGAGCCAGCTGACTATAGGCAGAAAGCTCAGAAACCACGCACCATAAGTAACCCCTGTCCACTCTATGTTGTGCCAGTCAGGTATTTTGTCCTAGCGATGACAGCCGAGCAGGACAGTTCCGGTCTGAGTTATAATTTCCCTTATGGTGTCAGCGAGAGCCACTGCGCCAGAAGAGGCTGGCCTCCGGAGCTGCGTGTGATCTCTCAGAGGTGGTTGTTTTAACGTGCCATCCATTTTCTATGTATGGTTCCATTTAATTGTTCAAATCTAAACTGGTTTCTTGGGTTGAAGTTAAGCTTTACACAGTGTTTTCACTGCTCATCCTCTGCCTGCCTTGCCAGAGCAGCCCTCTGTCAAATGCTTAAACCAGTAGGAGGGAGCCGGTGTGACTTCTGCATTGTAAAAGCTTGCTGTACTCAGAATAGAAAAAAAGGTAAAACATTCCAATGTCTAGAGCCTTCTGGATGTTCATCCTAGTGTCAGTAACTACAGTGTAGGTCTCCCTAAATCAACACACGTTGGAGAAGGCCCCTCACTTTGCCAGGTTTCTGTTACATAAACCTGGAAGCTGGCTTGTCTTTGGTTTTTGAGATGGGGTTCAGCTCTGCTGCCCAGGTTGACCTTGAACTTCTGGGCTCCAACAGTCCCCCAGCCTTGGCCTCACTGCTCAGTGAAATAGAAGAAACTAAGAAGCAAATGGCACACTGAGCTTGCACCTCAGCAGCCACTTTGAGTTCTCTGAGCTTCACACATCAGTGCTGGGCCGCAGGAAAGGTGGTGGTACAGTGCTACTCGGGAGCCCTCAGTTGAAGGGCCATCTGTGCTGATGGCCTTCAGGCCGTAGGACACCAAGCTAAGTGCTCATTTGGGAAGGATGGTGGTTCACTGTTTTCAGGGTTCTTTCCCAACTCAGGGAGATAGTATCTGGGCAGGGCAGGGTATCCCAGGACCCACCCTTGCCAGTGATCTGGCCCAGACCAGGCTGCCAGGTGGGGATCGCTAAGGCGGGCTCGGGGCCCGATTGTGACACCGCCTCAGGTCCCATCGCTGCGCCCACTGAGGAGCCGCTGGTGCAGTCAGGGTTCTCTGCACACGGGGAGCTCGGCAGCTTCAGGCTAAGGGCAAGGGCAGCACGTTGAGGGAAAAGAGGGATGAGTGTAGCAGTGCCACCAAGAGGGCAGTGCCCCAAGGATGGCTACCATGCAAGTCGGTTGAGCAGCTCTTGAAGCACCCAGGGGCACCAGCTAATGTGTATTAACTTCCCTTAAGGTGGAAATCAGAGGAGGGTTGGTTCTTGCACCTGCTGACGACCATCAGCGCAGTCTGTCCACCTCCTCGTAAGCTGTTACTAACCAGCTGAGGCCTCTTGCTTAATTGTTAGGAAGCACACACTGGGAGTGTGATACTGGGAGGTGTGGTACTGGGATTGTGGCACTCTGCTGCAGCCGGGAGTTCAGTGCCAGTGCTAGCAGCTCTCTTAGTAGTGGCACCTGCCTGCCACACAGAGTGAGCCTCAGGATGTCTTCCAGCCATAGGAGTGGATGGCTTCTGGCTGCTCTTTGTCACTTTTGGTGGTTTGGTGACACCAGGTCCCGTGGCTGGTCTCCTTCAGTGTCACTACTTCTTGGTGTGCCAGTCTAGCGTGCTCCATTTCAGAAGATGAGAGGAGGCTGACCTGGATGAGGGGCTGCCAGAGCAAAGGAGCTGTCTGCTGGGCTTTCATCCGTCCCTGCTGCAGCCCGTACCAGTGTCCAGCAAAGCACCGGTGGGGTCTTACTGCGCCTGCTGCTGCAGGGGTCGCGGGCCTCCGGGGAGCATTGGCCCTCCCTCCTGTCTCGTGAAGATGCCACCAAGCCTTGAAAGCCAGCACTCAAGTCCTGCATGCGTGGCTTCTGCTCCTTTAGCTGGAGATGTGGTTGGCACACCCACCCTTTCCTCTTTTCCATCCTGCTCCTTATGAGCCTGTTACGACTCACTGAGTCAGTGTTGATGTTAAAAGTAACTTTCAATTTTATCACCTTTGTTAAAAAGTGGGGCAAATAGGGGAGGCCCTAGGTTCAGTTCCTCACATGGCTGAAACAAACAACAGCAAAAGTTGAAGGAGAATTATGTTCCTCACGTTTAAATTACAAAAAATATACAATGCACTGGAAATGCCATTAACAAGATTTTATTGTGTATAGTTTATAGGGTATTTGTTACTCCTGCTTGTGCTTTTCAGCAGCACTTGTTTTGTTTTGACTGAGGCTCTAGTGATGGAAAAATGTGGGACAGTTTATCACACATGACGCTTGCATCTCGGGCCACCGCGTAGCCTAGAGCCATGGGTGAGGAGCCCACACAGCCACTGTTGGGCTTGCTGCGGTCAGGTGGGCTGAGCACTTAGGGGCAACGGCAGCTTAACATGCTGGCAGGTCGCTTCGTCCTTGTGCCTGTACCAGACCCAAGCCCGCCCCGGGTCTGTGCCCTCCCTCACCGTCACGGTGGGTGTGAAGACCTTGCCATGTGAAGGGCGTGGGGTGGGGACAGGTCCAGCCCAGAACAGCGCTCTTTTCATTTGCCTGTGCATGGTAAAAATACAAAGCCTAAAGGGCACCTTCTCAGCTACTTGAAGTGAGTGGCTTGTTCGTGTTACATGCAGTCCCATTATTGTCCAGCCACGTTCAGGACTCTGGTCCACACCTGACACTGTGCCCCATTAGGCAGCTCCCCCTGCCGCCCTCCCAGGCCTGGCACCCACCCTGTACTTCCTGTTTCCATGACCTGATTACTGAATATTCAAGGGGGCATGCAGGATTTGTCTTTTGGTGACCGTTCTATCTCATTTGGCATGGTGTCCTTGTCCATGTGGTGGCGGATGTTAGAACGCCCCTTCTCTTTAAGGCTAACTTCCCCTGCACCTCTTCATGCAGTGAGGACACTGCGGGTTCTCTGTCACCAGCCTTTTCCAGCCTTCCTTTTCCTACCTGCTGTTATGGACACACAGCCAAGTGCTCTCCTCTACTCAGCTCTTCCTCACGTCCCTCACCAGAGGAAGTTTCTCCCGCTTGTGTCACAGGAGACGAGGGTGAGGGTGGGAGCTGCCCTCCCCACAGTCACACAGGCCAGGCTCCATCCTCATGTGCTTTCTCCCTCCTGTGCTGAGAGAGAACCTCGGAGAGGGCGGAGGGAGCTGTGGGGTGGGGTCTGAGCAGTGGCTCTTTCACCCATGTTTCACTGTCGCACTGCACATTCCTGCCTCCCTGATTAACTGTGAAGGGATAGAAATGTGGTATTCCCCTCTGGGGAAGAGGCGGAGGTGCGGGGAGCATGTGGCAGCTGTGCCCTGGCTGAGCAAGGTTGGAAGCAGCTGCAGTGGAGTGGCCGCCACTGTCAAGGCAGGGTCTCACAGTGGAGCAGGGTCTGAGCTCAGAACAACTTGTGCAGCCCGATGTTACAGTGTTTGTAAAAATTACTGCTATGGCCTTTGTAGGAAAGTTTAAACATGTGTATCAGATAAATGGAAAAGTAGCTTTTCCAGAGACCAGTGTTTCCACTCAGAGTTAAAGCAGAAAAAAATGTGTATCAACACCTTTGAGTTATGGCTGGTAAAGCCTGTAAATATAAAGTAACTCAGAATTTTAGAAATATATGTTGAGCTAAGTAACTTCATTTTCCCTTATCATTTAATTAGTATATATTTACTGTGTGTATAATTGGTGCCTGACAGCATGAGGATAATAATAATAAGTCCCTCAAAACGAATCAAATGTAATGGGAAAAAATAAGGTGAATAGATTCTAGAAGCATCAGACCAGACGAAGGAGTTCTTCACCTGAGATGCCACAGCCAGAGGCAGGGCCACCTACGCAAAGGGTGCTGCAGATGTCAGCCACTCACTGATTTTTTTAAATTTATGTATTTGGTACAGGGTCTCACTATGCAGCTCAGGCTCCTAGTGCTCCTCCTATTTTCAGCCTCTCCAGTGCTGTGCTTGCAGGCACATGGCTCCATGCCCTGACTCAATTGCTGGCTCAGTGCTCCCCAGCCGGCGCGGCATGCGGGACCCGGGATTTTCGGCCTCTCACTGTTGCCTAGAGACTAGCTTCCTTATTTCTGAGTTTGTGTAAAGATTATGTACCTCTCAGGTTTCTGGTAAAAACCCAGGAGAGTCTGCATGAGCCTAACTACATGCTCAGTGTTACTACAATGTGGTAGTTATTTTTGTTAACATCACTGAAAGAAGTAGAGTCCAGACTGGGTGGAAAATGCCCTGCCTGACACAAGCTTCTGCATTCTCCCAGTTGGTGGTCATTAACTGAGCCACGAGTATGCATACGGCACCTACGATCGGAGGCAGGTGCACGTGTGTGCAGCTGTGCTTGTCCTGCAGCACTCCACCCGGTCGGTGTGGAGCAGAGGTGTTGGTATTGCAGCTCTGTAGGCTCTAGCTTGACAGCATCCTTTCCCACTGTCGGTCACCGGCCCCACCCTCGTGCTCTACTGCAAGATCCTGTGATCCCAGTCACCTCTTCCCCACCCACTCCCTGACCTTTCGTCACCTGCATGTCCATGGCTACATGCAGGCAGCTTGTTCTTTCTCATACAAATGTTCTTTACCCCCTTCCTTAAGCTTAATACTTTTTTCCCCAGTTACCTCAGAAATAATACGCCACCTCCCTCCAGTCTTCGTATGTTCACTGTTTTGTGCTCTGGCCAGGAACCCTGTGGTATTCCTGCTGCCCCATGGCTGGTCTTCCTGCAGCCCTGCTCAGCTGCCCTCTACCGCTGCTCTGCTGAGCATCGTCCTGTTCTGCAGCCACGCCACTGTGCACTGATCAGCCTTCTTGATTATCTAGAACAGAATTTTCCTTTATACATAGAAAAATGCCCAGAAGTATCTGTTAATCAGAGAGTAGAAGCACAGTCACTTGGATTTACCTAGCACTGAAAATAATTTTTAAAAAAATTACTTCCTGTGAAGTTATGTTTTATTTCATTGCCAGTACTGCAGAAGTACTCCTTTTTTATCAATGCAAGCCATCTCAGCTGCATGGGATTAAACATGCATTTGTAAGATGGGGAGGAACCATTTATGACACTGCTCTTAGGCCAGAGGGGGCTCCTGTGCAACTGCCTTTATTGGGCTACCTTAGTTATCCGTTGTGGGCTGTCTATTGAAAAATGCCCTTCTTCCACAAAAAAAAAAAAAGACAAAAAAGGCTGGGGAGATGGCTCAGTGGAATAAGTGTTTCCCTGGCAAGCACAAGTGCCTGAGTTCAGTCCCTGGTTTCACAAAAAAAAAAAAAAGAAAAAAAAAGAAAAATGCCCTTCTCACTAATTTTTTAAAAAAGGATTTAGCTTTCCATAAAGTCGCCTTGCTTTTCTTGTATTCAGTGAAGACTGCTACCTGCAGAGATTCTCGAAATCCTTCAGCTCAGGGAAGGAAGTCGCTGCTGGAGGTCGCTGGAAACATTGGGCCTTAACAGATGCTGCCCTTGCATGCTGAGCTCGCAGGCTTGCGAGCCCTGTGAGGCAGGCTATGGGGCGCATCACAGGTCCAAGCCTCGCCACACTACCTGAGGACTGCCTGATGCATGTGAGGGCGAAGTTACCTTGTGTCCATGCAGCCCACACTGCCCCACCCAGGACTTCATCTTCCCCAGGCCCTGCCCTCTCCCGTGGCTGTCGGCCAACCACAGCTGCCTTCACGCCTTCCAAATCCCAGGCCAAGTCAGCCCTGAGACTTCCTGATCTCCTTCCCCTGTGATCAGAGCAGTCAGATGAGAACGAGCACACACAGAAGGCTTTCTGTTAGCCGCTCACCACTCCCTAGGACGGCCCACCTCCGCCCTCCCTGGGGTGTAGCTCCCTTGGCTCAGAAGCCACGTGCCGCCACATACCGTGGCTGCAGTGCAGAGGCTGCGTGCTGCTCCTTCTCTGGTGGCCTTTTGCAGCATGAATGCAATCCGTCCCTGTGCCCAGGAGCCTTGTGTTTACGGAACCTGGCCTGTGCTTCCCCGAATTACACTGGCGCTAGTTGATTCCAGGCTCTTTAAGAGCACTGTTCGTGTTTGGCCGAATGTGCTGTGCCTCTTGGCACCTAGCAGAGTGCTGTGCTTTTGTAGGAGCATAAAAAGTGTTAACAGACCCAGCCTCTGTACTCCCACCTCCTCAGAAGGCAAGAGGATCGCCAGTGCAAGAGCAGCCCAGGCAACTTCACAAGATGCTGCTTCCGAGTGCAGATAAAGGGCTGGGAATGGGGCACATCGGTAGAGTGCGCGCCTGCCACATGCCGGGCCTAGCTTATTCCTTAAAGAAATATATATATATATATATATATATATATATATATATATAGTTTATTGAAAAAAATTTGAGTTTCCTTCACGATAAGCTATTTTCAGTGTGTTTTGTTGGTAAAGTTGGTGTCTGAGATAGGAAGCTTCTTGAATTATGGCACGTTGCCTTTCACAGGAGTTGCTCTGGATTTTCAAGGTCCCAGAGCAGCTCTCTTTTACTAACAAGGTTGAGCTCCCACATCCATGGATCTGCCCCCTTTCTTGGCAGCCTTGTATGCAAGCTGAACACCAGGACCACCATCCTGGCAGCCACCAACCCCAAAGGCCAGTACGACCCCCAGGAATCTGTGTCCGTGAACATCGCCCTGGGCAGCCCGCTCCTCAGTCGGTTTGACTTGGTCCTAGTTTTGCTGGATACCAAGAATGAAGATTGGGATCGTGTCATTTCCTCCTTCATCTTAGAGAACAAAGGTATGTAAAGAAAACCATTTGGGCTGACAGGGAGAGCTTAGATCTAGAGAGAGGCAGTGTTCCTTGAAAACCCAAGATACCTTTTTTGCAGACCCCTGAGGGATGCTTAGAAGATGGGGGTTGAGAAGAGGTAGTTGGCAGGCCCAGCATAATGAGAAGGGAAAGGGTTCTGCCACCTGCTGGGTGAGACTGCCCTGGAGGCAGGTGTCCTTGGGGTGAGAGGAGGTGACTCATGCTACCACATTACTGTCACTCAGCTCTTGCCACACAGTTGGGACTGAATTGTGACGTGGGAATCGCTCAATGCAAGCCCCTCTGTAAGCAGATTTCCCCAAGTACTCTGGTTGCTAGCAAGCAGACTGGAGTATCCTCAATGAAGTTAGCCCCCTAGGAAGCATGCCTTTATTAAATCAGATCTGCAGACTACTTGTTTGGGACAAAGAACGGTCTAGATTTCGACTTCAGAGCCTGGAGGCTGTCTTTTATAGGCAAGAGCAAGAACTGGGCACCCTTAACGATGTCACACTGTTAAAACGTGCTGGCTGACGCAGGTTACCCAAGCAGGGCTGAGAGGTTGTGGAGCATGGAGAAGATGAAGACCTACTTCTGCCTCATCAGGACGCTGCAGCCCACGCTGTCGGACGCGGGCAACCAGGTTCTCCTGCGATACTACCAGATGCAGAGGCAGAGCGACGCCCGCAATGCAGCCCGCACAACCATCCGTCTGCTGGAGAGCTTGATCCGCTTGGCAGAAGGTGGGCGGCATTCGCCATGGGACACCTCCACTGAGGCCCAGTGTGCAGAGCGTGGTATGGGAACCACAGCGCCATCCCTATGAGGGTGCCTGTGGTCACATGACAGTGAAGGCTCAGAGCCCCAGGAATCACTGCTGCAGGACAGGAAGGGGTGCTGGGCAGAAGTAGCGTCCTGAGAGCCCTTTCCGGACTGCCTCTAATGGAAGCCCTTGCTTCCCCTGCGTGCTTTCTCGGTGGCGGCTTGTCAGCATTTGCAGTGGGAGGTTGTGCGTGTACAGCAGTATCTCCTGTTCCTGATCAGTTTCAGCCACTCGGACCCTTCCCATTGTTGCCACAGTGGTCAAGCTGATGTGGACACACACACCTAACATGTCCCACGCTTCCTTCTGACACTGGCTTTTGCACTTTAGCCTGCATGCAAATAATGCTTAAAAACCCACATGAGCTGCAAGTTAACATACAATGAAATCATATAAGCTTAGTAAACAGTACAAAATAAAAGGATCTCTTTTTTTCCAAAGATTTATACCTAATACTAAGGCAAGAAATACCCAAAATTCAGGCTTATTCATTTAGTAGCTTTGAAAAACTCATAAATCGTAGATAAGAAGAAATGCCAGAGATGAAAAATGAGCTTAATTTTGTCTCTAAAACAAATTAAAAAGCGAGCATTAAGTTACTGCATATTGAATGCATGTTTGTACAGCCCCTTACTTTCTGGAGTCCAGAGTACTCTTTCATATACATAGACAGCATTGCATGCGCTGTGTAGAAAGTCCAAGTCCCTTATTCATGAAAAAACTGTAAGGCCAGTTGAATGTGGACTGCTGCACTTCATCTGGTGAGATTCATTTGTTATGAGCAGCTCATTCATAACACAGTTTGGAGAAGGGAGTCTGCCACAGAGTTACATCTGTCCCCTTGTGCATTTCTTTCTCACAGCTCATGCCCGCCTGATGTTCCGCAACACTGTGACTCTGGAGGACGCGGTCACGGTGGTGTCGGTGATGGAGTGCTCTATGCAGGTGAGGGTGCCTGTGCACCGAACATGTACTTACCCTGCTTGCCCGCTCTACCAGCACTGTCTAGAGGTATACACATGATCGTGTTCAGACCTAGTGCTTGCCGGGAGTGTGGGAGTGGCCGACACTGCCCTTATTTCTGAGGGTTGGCATAAAGCAATAGGCTTCAGCACACCCAGCAGGGTCTGTGGTCTCTCTGTGACATCCTGTAGCAATCACTGCCACCCAGAGCTTGAGGGAAGAGAAGGGATCCCAGAGGCAGGATATGTGGGGTAGGGTGTGTGGGGCTGGTCCCAGCCCCCAACGTGAGTGGTTTCCAGTGGTCCAGCTGCCCTGGTGACTCTGCCTGCCTGCTCCCCTGCAGGGCGGTGCACTGCTAGGAGGGGTGAATGCCCTACACACGTCCTTCCCTGAGGACCCGCGGGCACAGTACCAGCAGCAGTGCGAACTCATCCTCAAGAGGCTGGAGCTGCAGAGCCTCCTGAGCGAAGAACTTCAAAGACTGGACAGGTAAGGAGGGAAAGCCCAGCAGGGGAAGGAGGAGAAATCTTCCCTTGGCATCTCAGACCTGTCCTGTTTCTTGATGTGTAATAAAAACTCTAAGACTCAGTGGCTTTAAAAAAAAAAAAAAAGAATTTGTTCAAAAGGAAAGAGGCACTAGGGAGGGTAAATGGGGAAAGGAAGAAAAGAAAAAATAATAAAAGAAGGAGCAAATGGAAATAAAGCTTTGTAAGTGACGAGAAGAAGGGTTGCAGGGAGGGGGAAAGGGAGGAATCAAGATATGTCATATACAGGTACAAATTCCCTGTGGCAAATATGATTTTATGAATATCTAAATTGTGCCAGTAAATTTAATTAAAAAAAAATAAAGATTGGCTGGGGATTTGTTTCAGCAGCAGAACGCTTGCCTAGCAAGCTGAAAGCCCTGGGTTCTGTCCTGGGCACCAAAAACAAAAATAAACCTCAACTGAAAAACAAAAAGACAAAGAAGTAAATACAGACATAAAAATCCTAAATGGTGCTCGCTCGGAAAGTGTCAGAGATGCAGGCAAGCCCAGGAGAGCGCTTGTCTCTTCCACTCGCAGGCCAGCTGGCCGACAACTCAGGGCTGACAGGTGCCATCTTGGGCTTGGTGGCGGTGTGGACCAGAGGTCTGGAGGACAAGAAAAAGCATGCGTCTCGGAGCCAGTGAGCACACGCATTCTTCACTTCAGAAGGCAGCTGACTGCGAGTCTGTGGGCGCCCTCGGCACTTGGGTCGTTGGGGTGGAGGCGGCAGAGGCTGTACTGCTCTCTGGTGTCTTCCTGACCAGGCCCTCAGGCTGAGCAGCTAACGGAAGTTAGGCCTCAAGTTCAGGCCTCCAGGCCTGAAGCCCTGTGCTCCCTGCTGCTGCTCCCATTTGCTTTCTCCTGGCTAGGGCCACAGTCTTCTTCTAATGTGTAACGGTAGCACAGCCTTCCAGGGGAGGGGACTGACTATCCTGCTTGCACTTCAGGTGAAACCAGCCTCCCCGTCTGTGGCCTCCTGGCTCTTTTATTACCCAGAGTCGGGCAGTGGGCCGCTTACCCTCCGAGTCCTGGTGTTTGCTGCACCTGACCCTTTCTACCCCTCATGGGCAGAGCTTTGCCTGAGGGGCAGGGGCTGCTCATGTCCTGCTGTCCCAGTGACAGGAACTGCTGGACAGTGGGGTCAGGAAAGGAGCAGATGTAAGTGCTGGTCAGTATTGTGCTTTGACTAAAAAATGACATAGAGGAGGAGGAGGAGAAAGAGTGTGGACTGTCTACAAGAGGGGGTTCTTTGCTATGGTGTTTCCTTGTGAAATTCTGGCCTTGAACCTCAGAGTAACTAAGCCGGTGCCGTACGCTGAAGGTGAGTCACCTCAAGCCCTAATCAAGAAGAAAGGCCAACTAGCACTTGGTTCTGACCCTATAGGAGAGAGTACTCTGTTCCTTAAGGAGATCAAACAATTATGAGAATCTCTGGTACTCCTGGTCAGACTTCACTTGTAGAAAATGTCTAACCATTGACAATCTGCCCCAAGTAATGGCCATCTCATCTGCCTCAAAGCTGAGGCCGGAAGCACATGTCCTGGAGGAAGGTTTGGTGAGCCTGCAGAAATGGTATGTGGGGAGAACTCGGTTTCTGAGGGAGAATTAGATTAAAATAACAGAGCTGGCCAGGTGTGGAACCTGCCTGGGATCCAGCTCTCAGAGAACCGGGGCAGTGTGTTCAAGGCCAGCCTCCCCTACTCAGAGACCCTGTCTCAAAATGCACTCAAAACACACACACACACACACACACACACACACAGAGCTGGAGATATAGCTCAGCCTGAAGTCCTGCCTGAATCTCCAGTACCACTAAATAAATGCCACGTGAAATGCATGTTTTCTCATCTGCTTCTGGATGTGATTTTTCTCAGACTTGGTCCTAAGGTACAGTCAGGGGCACGGGAGGCCACTTGTAGGTGTCCAGAGAGCTTTCGGAGGGCCCCAGCTGCAGGGTGCTCCCAGCTAGTAGAGCATGGTCCTCTGTGTGTGCAGTGTACTGACAGTGAGTGTGGCTGAGCAGATCGCTTACTTGGGAGGAGAGGGGTTTGGACTCCGTATTAATTACCAGGTTTTGCAGGAGAGGGCGTCCTGGTTCCTGGGTGCCCGCTGTGAAGGCAAGCACAGAGGGGCCCAGATGCCCGACCGCGCTCCCGAGGAAGGGACCCTCCCACGGGAGTCCAGCATTGCCGGGCAGGCTCGCATGTCCTGACTGCAGCCTCCCACCTTGGTTCTGCCCCCCTGGCCAGCACCGAGCTCCCCAGCAGCAGGAGCTGCGGCTGGTGCCCTCCACTCTCAGAGAGCGGCTTTCCCTTCTCTCTTTCAGTCCATGTTCAGAGTGCCTCAGAGCGCCCATCAGAGCACCACATTCTGTACAGATGTTTTGGAAGGGGAGTTCCCTTTGCGCCCTGGCAAGCTCTGCAGTGCTCACAGGGCTGAGGTCGGACTTAATCACCTGGATGGCATCTTAGGGACCAGGCGGACTCTGCCCCTCGGTCACGTGTTCCTTCTGTCTGTGCCAGGTTGCAGAACCAGGATGTGCATCCATCTCAACTCCAGGCGGCAGAGGTGGAGCCCATGCCACAGTCCTCTGGAGATGACCAGGGTGACAACCCGGAGAGGAAGACTTGGGCACAGCAGGGGCCGAGCTGTAGCCAGCATGCCCTGGCACCTGGAGACAGCCTCTGGGGAAGCCCAGCTCTGGAACCCCTGCCTGATCCAGGGCCCAGTGGGTCCCTGAGAAGAGATGATGGCCAGGGCAGCAGTGACCACACGGCTGCTCAGCAGACAGGACCTAGAAACACTGCTCTGGTGTCTCCTGGCCCCCAGACAGCTGGGGAAAATACAGCTTTGGAAAGCTCTGACAGAGGACACAGCTGGCCAGGCCACCAGAGCCCTTTAGCAGCTGGTCAGCTCCTGTCACCAGAAGTCTCTGCCACCCCCTTTCAGCCTTCCAGTGCTAAGGGAAAAGGCTCAGCCTGGACTTCTGGGGCCCCTGGCAGCTCACACAAGCAGCAGGAGGGCACCCCAGGGCTGGAAAGGTGCACTGACCAGGCCCCTGCGCTGCTCCAGGCCCCCTCCACTCTGCAGTGGGCTTCCACACATGGCCCAGAAGGCCCATCAGAAATGCCTGCCAGGGAGAGACCCAAGTCCCCTGAGAGCTCTGGGACACCAGGGCCCCCCACAGCCAAACTGGCCAAGTTTACTTTCAAGCAGAAGGCAAAGCTGACCCATTCCCCCAAGGATCTTGACTGTGTGTCCCCAGGCCTGGATGAATTGGCAGGTCCTGGTCCTGGGGCTCCGCAGCAGGGGTCTGGGAGAGAAGCTGTTGCACCTATGACAGGTCCTAAACGGTTGGTATCCACCTCAGCCAGCAAAGACCTCACACAGCCCCACAGTGACACAAAGCAGCTATCACAGCAGCTATGCCAGGAGGACAAGTGCAGAGAGAAGCAAGGGTGCGGCCTTCAGCGGGAGCCTGGGAACCAGGCCCGAGCCCAGGAGGAGGAGGCTCCTTGCAGCACCAGGGGCAGGAAGGTGCATGCTGGCACTCTTGCTGCCTTGGCAAGGTTCTCCTTCACGCCACCAGAGCCCCCGTCAGAGTCCCCACCCCCTCCTGAAGGGCAGAGCAAGACCCCTGGCAGCTCTGGCCCACCTCACACAGCCTCAGTGCCAGGGCTCAGCCACGGACGGAAGTCCTTCCGGCTGCAGGTCTCTGCTGAGAAATCGAGTCTGTCCAAAAGCGCTCTCTTCACTTTACCGGAACTAGATGATGAGCCATTAGATTTTGACTGGGATGAAGAGATGAGAAGAAAGCCTTGACTGGACAGCATGATGGCGCACCCTCGGGAAGGCAGCAGGGCGTCAGCCGGTGGCAGCGGCTGTGCCCTGCAGGTGCCCTGGTGGTGGAGCACCAGTTTGGGGCCTGACACCAGCACTGTGACAAATGATGCTCTGATGCTGGGTGTCATTTTGCAGATAGACTCCTGACTTGCCCAGAAATGTTTCAATGTTTCTGCCTTTTCATCTCTTTCGTTTCTCTTTTCTTTCTTTCTTTCTTTCTTTCTTTCTTTCTTTCTTAATGGTTTCTCCTAAGTCCCTCCTTCCCTTCGTCTAGAAGAAGCAAGTGCCAGGGAGGCAGCACTCTTAAGTCCCACAGGGCAGATGAATGCTCCTCATTTTCCCTTTTGTACTTTCACCCTGGCTGTGCTAAGGATGCTGAATATTACCATTTGGAATGGTTTGCCCAGATCATGGTTTTTCTGGTACCACTTTTGTGTTTATCCTTTTAGTTTTTGAGG
>NDGM011004296.1:0-15550 GCA_002564305.1 Octomys mimax
GACTCCCAGCTCAGAGCCCTCGGACTGTGGCCAAGCATCTCATCGCTTTCAGGGCTGTGGAGGGGCAGAGGCTTTGTGATGGGAGGAAATGGTGGAAAGCTGGGAAACAGAGAGGGAAGGAGTGCCAGAGGGAGGGAGGACTGGGACCAGATACACTCTTTGAGGTGTGCCATTGTTCTGCAAAAGAGGTCCTAGAGAGTGTCCCTGCAGGGCACGCCTCCTCCCCAGCAACCTACTCCCTCCAGCTACTGCATCATAACTCATTCAGTAGCTGCTCACTAGCGGGCCATCCAGGCATGCAGTTAGGGCCTATGCGATCCAGGCATCTCTGGACACTGTGCCCTGGAACAGAACAGCAGGGAACTCTCCAGGGCCTCTTGTGTAGGGTAATGGCCCTAATTCCACTTAAACAGATTCCATCTTCCTGGCCTGATCACTCCCCCAAAGCCCCACCTCCTAGAGCTATCACTCGGGGGAGGGGGGGTTGCGCTTGAGTTCCGGAATGTTCCCGGAAACACACAAACACACTCGGAGGTGGGACTTTTGGAAGGTGGCTGGATCACCAGGGCTTTGTGCTTAGCGGTGGCTTACCCAGTGGGTGCACCTGCAGCTGGATGCCCTGCTGAGAGGCGGGGTGCCCAGGCAGGGCACATCCCCCACCTCGCCATGCTGTCTGCTTCCGGGTTGCTGCCAGGCAGTGAGCAGTGGCTTCTGCTGTGGAGCCTGCTGACCACGCATGCGCTGAAGCTTCTGCAGCTCAGCCAGGGCAGACCTCTCCCCCTTTAAGTTGTGGGTGTCAGCCGCTGTGTCTTAGTGTCGAGGAACATGGCCAAGACGGGGTTTAGGGTTTGAAACATGAATTTAGAGAAGCCCAGACCTTCAGTCCATAGCCATCCACTCTGCTCCCCACCTCGGAGGTGCTTTTTGCATGGAAGGTGCGGTTATTTCACCCCATAGCCCTCCCTCCACATTGTAACTCCCTCCAGGATGAGCCCTAAAGCCCAAAGGCCAGCGTCTCACTAAACCTCATCTAGATCAGATGGGGTGACACACAGGGCAGGACTTGTCTCAGATCGAATTCCCTTTTCTCCATCTGTAAAGTTGTAGAACTAAACAAGTTAAGTGCTTTCCAAATCTGGTGGTGGGACAGAATGACAGAGATGGATGGGAAGAGAAGTGGGAAGGAGGGTCCAGCGCTGCCAGGCCAGTCCCATGAGACCTTGGGGCTGGACAACGCCTCTCACTTTGCCTCCAGACCCAGAGTCTGGGGCCTGGCCACAGGGCTCTGAGCAGTCCATGGCTTGGGGCAGAGGCCATCTGACTTCCTGAAAGTGAGTCGGTGGCCTCTCTATTGCAAGGAGGCTGCCCTGGCGACCTCCGGGTTTCCTTTAAGATCAGTCTCTGCTTGTCTAGAAGAAGAGCACATTCTGAGAGCTCTGAGGGCTTGTCCTAGGAGCCAAGAGGTCAGAGAGCTGTTTCCTGCCCTTCATTCCTTGCCCAGCCCAGGGAGTGGCCCACTGGGTCTGAGGGTCTCATATCTGCTAATCCCTCTACCAAGAGTCACCTAGCCACACTCCTCATGTGCTCTTACAGTCATACTGTCTCGTTTTTTCCCAATATGGATAGAATGAGAATTTTCCAGAGTCTGGGGCTTTGATTCCTTTTTTTTTTTTTGCTTAAGAACTCTGCACTCAAGCCGTCCTTTCCTTCTTGCTATCAACAGTCAGACAGAAACATGGCGTTCTCCCAACACGTGGCTTAAGAACCTCATCAGCTGAAGCCCCAGTTTCATCAGCGGCACAAGCCCACTTTCTGGGAAGCACTTGGGGCCGCAGCTCCAGCAGGCCCTCTGCCGCTCTAGATGGAGGATGGCTTTCTTGCATTTTCTGGAAGCACTTCCTCCTTTCTGTCTGAAACTCACCTGAGGGGCCTGCGTCATCCAGCCTGCTTCCTGTCCACTCTTGGTTACTTGGGCATTCTCGGGGAAGATGGAGGCCTTCCCGCGGTCCTCGCTTCTCCTGACTCCTCATGGAATTGCCTCAACCCCTTGGGTCCCTTTAGCCCAGCTTCTCCCAGCATGCACCTCCACATCCCCCAAGCACCTTCCACTTCCAGCTCCAGCCACAGTTATATTTTCCCAGCGCTTCTACTATTGGGCAGAGTGGCAGCCAGTGATCCTTTCCAGGCTGGAATGAGAGAACCACTGAACATGACAGATAGAAGAAGGAGGAGAAGAGGAAGAAGTGCTCTGAAGAGCATGCAGGCTGGGCTGCAGCAGCAAGCCAGCAGTGGTGTTGAGGTCAGCGGCTGCGGTCTTTGATGTCTTCTTTAGATTGGCCAACTCTGTGATTGATGGGTCATGCCTGGTTTTCCAGCCTCTCAGTCATGCCCTAGTCTGCCTCACTCTTGACTCCTGGCACTAATCCCAGTCCTAGCCAGGCTGACATGACAAATGACCACTGACCTGGTGGCATTAATGACAAACACTCACTTCTTCTCATGGTTCTGGAGTCTGGGAAGCCGAAGGACAATATGGCAGAATTGCTATCTGCTGAGGGCTCTTCCCGGTTGACAGCTGGCTGTGTTTTCACTGCACCCCCATGCTGCAGAGACTGATGATCCCTGGGGTCCCTTTTATAACCATGCATGAGGGTGAGCTCCCACCCCCAGGTCAGCACATGGGGTCAGCACACAAGTGGCAGGAGGAAAAAAGTCCTCATTCTGTACATACCCCGCCCGCGGCACACCACGATGATCCTCTCACTGGTCAGAGACCTCCACTGGTGTCATTGGTATGGTGGGTGGGCATCCTCAGGCATCCTGGGGTCCCCTGAGTCTGGGGTGGCTCAGCCAGGTGTGGGTCAGTATGCCCTCTGGGAGGCTGCTGTGGGCTCAGGTTCTGACCCCCTTCTTCAGTCATCCTCCCCTGCATAGACGAGATGACCACAGGCAGCGCTGGCATCAGCACCTGCCCCTGCCCTGGTCAGGACCCAAAATGCACACACATGCAAAACAGCTAAGAGTGAGACCGGCACAGGACAGAGCAGGAGCCACATCCTGGCTCCTCATCACACATGAGGAGCTCAGGATGCTGCAAACTCCGACTCAAAAAGTGGAGAAACGATGCCGGCCATGTAGAAAGAAGTGCGAGGTCCATAGCATGGGTCAGTGAACATCCTGCAGGACACTGAAGCTTACATCTGGGATAATTTTCCACCACGATAGAAGCTGTCTACATCCTGGAGTGGGCAGATTCTCTATAGTACCACACAGCGTCAGTGTCTCACCTCACGTATAGGCCAGCAGCAAGCAGAGGTGGGTCCCCAAGGTCCTGCAGTGACCTCAGGGGTTTGGTTCAAGAGAGCCACATGGGGCCCCACAGTCACCCCACTCCTCAGGTCGCCCTCTGCATTTACACGCTTCTTCCTGCTACAGACAGCTGCCAGTGGGTGCCTGACCAGGCGCGTCTGGGCCCCAGCTGTGTTCCTGATGGGCACTGTGGCCCAGGGGCAAAGTGGGGGGCTGGAATCTTAGAGCTGCTGGCAGCAGAGAGGCCAGAACCTTGTTGTTTGATTTTGGATTTTGGATTTTCCACAGGGACCATTTGGAAACGGAGGGAAAAGAGCCTGTTTCTATTAACATCACCCCCAGAGCAATAATAGCTTTGTCAGTTTCAAAACAAAAATATTTTGCCCAGTGCTGAACAATGCAGCCATCAGCAGACCAATGTGTCAGGGCTCGGCAGCAGGGCTGGGCAAACAGACTATTCTTAGTTCTCCACGACCCAGAGCCCTGGATTGCACGCTCCTGGGGCTGCGCTTCCTGCAGCCTGCACGACCCACACTAATTAGTCTGTTAATAGAAACCGCTGGTGCCCCATCTCCACTTGCTCCTGCCAAGCTCTGTGAGATCAGTTAAACATCACTGACCTGGAGGAATCCAGGGTTTGTTACAGCAACAACAACAACAAAACCCGACTGACTGGGTTTTAACAAACAGATCAGAAAAACAGGAACCATTCGGCAACTTTTCCAGCTCAAATGTGAAAAATATTATGATGTTTATTCCCAGCAAACACTTCAGTACTGTAAATAGTTTGATGGCCTGGGTCATTTATGGTGAAGATGTGTTTTTTATTGTACAGGTTTGCTGTCTGTATCAGCCGCTTTCCTTGGGGGCAGTAGGTGCACACATGTGGCACGTCCTGATGCTTTTATTCCCCTTTCCCTTCCATGTTTCTCCCTTCCTTCCATGTCTCGGTCCCTTTCTCATTTGCAAAAGATTTGTCGTCTCTGTTTTATGTCACAGTTATTTATGCTTTGAATTTCTCATATAAGAAAAACCATGCAATACTTAAATTCTTATGCCTGACTGATTTCAGTGACTATTATGGTCTCAGTGTGCATGTGTTGTCCTACAGATGACCTTTTAATCCTTTTTCATGGCAGAGTAGTTCTCCACTCTGTGTCAATACCGCATTTTCTCAACCCAGTCGTCCCTTGATGGCCATATAGGCCGAGAAGTTTTCTCCATGGTGCTTCACTGTCCTCTGTGCAGCAGGCTCTGAGTGTGGCTTGCGTCTCCCTGTCCCACTGCCAGGTGAATTCTGTGGGCAAGGACCCTGCCTTTGTCTCGTGAATTCTGTTCCAGACAGTGGGCGTGAAAGCATCGCTGGAATCGTAAAGGAAGGAATGGGCAGGCCTCTGCCACCAAGAGGCAGAAGGGAGGACAAGGTGCAAAGGAGGGCATGGGGTGCTCTGCCCCCGGCCCGTGCCTTGCCTTCCGACACACACAGGCCGCGCCAGCCCTGCGTGGAGGCCTCTGCCCATGGCTCAGCTGCTGCTCACTCTGTGCAGGGCCGCCTGTCTCAGGAGCCACGAGCTTCATGGCTCGTGGGTCCCTTGGGTCCCTTGGGTCCCTCTGTCAGCCCCATGGGAGGGGCTCGGGCTGCTGAGCCTCCAACCTCCAGCTGTGTGCTGGAGCCACAGTACCTTGTGTGGTTCAGGGTTTGGACAGAGATCGAGGACAGGGCTGGGCACTCAGGAAGGCCACTGGGATCCCTGTGTGTGTGTGTGTGTGTGTGTGTGTGTGTGTGCTGTGCTTTTATGGTGACTTGGCTAAACCCACAGAAAGCTGTGATCAGGCAGTAGCCAACACCCAGATACCACTCTGAATTTGTCCAGAAACGGACAGGCAACATTTGAAGAGCAGAGCCATCTCTTCCTCTGGGCCAGCCTGTCCTCTCTAAGGATGGCTCTGGCCATGTGCAGCCTCAGTTTCCTGGGACCCCAGTGTGTCCCTCATGCCTGGGACCTGCTCCTCCTGCTTCCAGGGTGGTGTGGGGCCTGTGCTTCTTTTACCCTTGGTGGCAAATCAGGTTCTAACAGCCTCCTCCTGCTCTTGCCCTGCTGTGATGGATGCTACATGTAGAATTAGTGCTTCTCCCGGGAGACCTGGGCCCATCAGCACCATCCGCAGCAGCCCAGGCCAAGAACAGATGTGGTAGAAGACCACCCAGCGGTGGAGATGGTGCTGGAGAGCCTTCCTGCGGATCTGGGTTTTGAGGGGTGAATAGGAGTTTCTTGGGGGCACAGGAAAGTGTGGGAGAGGAGAAGACACTCTAGGCAAGCCACACAGCCTGTGCAATGACACAAGAAGGCCAGAGTGTTAGGGCAGCACAGCTCAGCTGTAGGAGGGTACAGATGGTCCAAGCAGGTACCCTCGGGGCCACCACAAGCCCTGCTCTGTGGGTGCACTCAGCCTCGGTCAGTTTAGCTCCCTTGGGTCCCTCTGTCAGGCCACCTCTAACTCCTATCCTGAGCTAGCACAGAGTCCCCTCCCTGTCCTGTCTGCCTGGGTAGCCTACCCTCAGCATCACCAACTCACAGTGCACTCGGGCCGCCAGTCAGCCAGGTACGCACGAGGCATCAGGACCTGTGTCTTGCTGGTTTGCTTGTGATTCTCCTGGTTGTCACATTGCCCGCGACATGGGGACCCTGATCCCCACTCCCAGGCGAGGACTCAGGGGATGCTTGTTTAGTACTGGATGCCAGGAAGCTGGAGGGGAGCCTCTTTCCAGTTCCTGCTGAAGACCTTGGTCTCCCCAGCATGCTAAGAGCTGACCCTAGGGCAGGGGCGAGCTCCCCACAGCCCTGCAGCCTTGTGCCCGTGTCCAGCGTTTCTGAGGGCCACACTCCTTATAAGCCAAGGACAGGCTGGTTGTTTGCCCCTGTGGCCATGGGCAGTGACTTGCCCAGGTTTCTGGGGGCCTGGTGGCGTCCATCCCAGTGAGGACAGCAGGGCAGAATGAAACAAGGGCCTTGAAGACCCCAGGACCCAGACGCCCAGGTCGCCAAGATAAGCAACTGGATCCTGCCATTGTTTCCTGGAAGGCGGAGGAAGGGGAAGCGGAGGCCCTGCTCCTTGCTCAGCGCCTGGTGTCCCGGGCTGTCCACCCTCCACAGATCTTGCAGCGTTGCTTCAGGAAAATAAATCCTAACCATAGCTAGCTATGTCCTGCGGCTAAGGAAGGAGCCGCTTACAGCAGGGGGGCGCTGGAGGGCGCGTGTATCTCCTCTTTGATCTTTCCTCCTTAGGAATGGCACACACTGGTCTAGCTGTTGTCCCTGTCCTCACAATGCTCCAGGTCACATACTGGACAATCTGGTTGCCACAGTGAACACCATGCCCACCCCAAGTGACCTTGACTCGGAGTCTCAGGAGTGCTGTTCCTTCTCAGAGACTTGGGGCCTTCCTCTGGCCCTTGACAGTGGCTGTCTGGTCCTGATGATGGCTGTCCACAGCAGGGTCACCGTACCTTTCGGGTCTCCAGGTCATTATGACTACTACCTCAGCTTCCTCAGGTCTGGTGGGTGGGTTCTGGAGCCCCCAGCCCTGTGGCCGAGCCACCTCGAGGGACACTGACATGGACAGGAGAGGACTGGGCTCCACTTTGCCTGACCTCTGAGTCTGGGATGTGCATTCTGCCCCTGAGGGCTCCTCCAGGTCACTGCGCCTGGCACTCCCAGGTTATAAGGGGCACTTTCCATGCTGCTGACTCTAAGAACCCTAAGTACACGTGAGAGGGAAAATGCCTCCTGCAGACAGTGCTGAGAGAGTCACACTGGTATCCCAGGCTGAGGAGGAAGTATGCCATACAGGGCCACCTGTGAGTCCTGTGACCCTCTGTCCAGGGTTGGCCCTGTCTCTTGGTGGCAGCTGATGTTGCTTGCCATGGGCTGGTGGCCGCTGTCTGCTGTCAGGTCTCGGGGATAAGAGCATGCGTGTGTTGCAAGCGTGAGGGCCTTGGTGGTTTCAGAGGCCACAGCTGTGCCAGGGTGATGTTTGAGGGCTGCTGTGGGCTGGGGCTGTGAGCTCACTCAGGTCACCTGTGGCCCACAGCCCCATCCTCCCTGTGGAGCTGCTACTGGCAAACAAAGGATGCAGAAGGCTGCCCAGGTGTGGGCTGATGAGGGGTCCATTCCTCCTCCTGCAGCAGGACAGAGGGCTGTGAGCACTGTGCAAAGCAGATTCTGAAGCCCTGAGGAAGTGGCTGGACAGAAGAGAGGCTGGGGCAGAGGTGAGAAGGGAGTGGGCATGGGAGTGGGGAGAAAGGGCCAAGGGAGGGGAACTGGAGCTCAGTATGCCCTCGGCCTGGGCTACGGTGGGTAGTGTCGGTTCATTGGATGTTCCTGGAATGAGTTTTCTTCCCACAGCCTTACCCCAGAAAGCACCCCAGGAGGACTGGGTGGTGCAGGCAGTGGGCACAAGGGCAGCTGGGGTCCCATCTGACCCCACTCAGGGGCAAGGGCCCACTTCTCCCCCACCATTGCCACCATCGAGCAGAGGATGTTTTCATAGGCCAAGTGCCCCCCTCTGGCAGGCACGGTGGCCATGCGGGGCTGGTGTAGCACTTGACCTTCCAGGCTGTGGGCAGCTGGTGCGCTTCCTCACCTTCCTGGACCTCTGCCACTGTTGAGCTCTAGGGATCCACGGACACTGAGCACCTAGGGAGTGGACAGCTGGGCCCTGGGGTCCCCAGGATGCCAGGGGTCCCAACCCTGCCCCAGGCTGGCTGATCCTCCCGGCGCCCTCCCACCCAAGTCAGAAGCCCCCAGGGGGTCTCCGGCAGTGCTCCTCCAGATTACTGCATGTGGGAGCCATCTGGAGCCATCTGGATTAAAGTCATACCCCGGGCCTTAGAAACCAGAATCCGGCCTGGCCCCAGCCTGTGATGAAGCGGGGCAGGCGATTCTGGGGTGCAGACAGGACTAGCCCCCAGAGAGTTCTGGAAGACCGAAACACTACCAGGTGCCATGCCTTACCCTTTCATGTCACCTCAGGGCCAGCTGTCTCCCTGACCCTGGCTGTCTCCCCCTGGATTTTCAGTGCCTTATGTCTGTTCCACGGTCCTCCCATCTTGTCCCACACTTGGGGAACAGTGGTGGTCTGATAGCTTCTATTTATTGGAAGAAGGGGCCAGGGAGATAGCTCAGTGGTCTAAGCACCTGCCTGGCAAGCACAAGGACCAGAGTTCAGTCCCTGGAACCGCATGCGGTGCCAGCCCCGCCGCCGAGCCAGTCACTGAAACTAGACGTGGTAGAGCACACCTGTAATCCTAGTGCTGGGGAGGCTGAGACAGGAGGATCACTGAGTCCAAGCTGTGTAGAGAGACCCTGTACCAAATAAATAAATAAATAAAAACATTTGTTGAAAGAACAGGATGGGGCGCTGACCCATACAGGGATGGTCACTAGCCTGGCTCCTGAAGGTCTCTCTGGACAGCTCAGAGCCAACCCATCCTAACTCTGGAGGTGGGTGCACATCTCTCTAGGTCTTCTCAGTCTCTTTGAGCTGTCTCCTTGCAGCTTCCCAGTATGGCTGCTGTCCCCTCCACATGGCCAAGTCTGTGGCCCTTACTTGCTTGGAAGGCCACATTGCTGAGAGGACATTGTGGTAGATTAGGAGTAGGAAGGTACCAGCTCCAGAGTGCTGCTGGGGGAAGAGGCTGGCAGTGGGCATAAAGGAGCCACAAAGCTTTGCTTTGAGGCTTATGGACCTGCACAAAGACTATTCCAAGTTAGAAGGTGAGACAGATGTGGCTTGCAGAACTTGCTGTGGAGAAAACTAGCTGGCTTGGCCAGCATGCCTACCATGTCCTGGGCTCCTGGTGGCTGTCACTGTGTTCCAGGTAGGGGGCACACCTGTCCAGCTGGCCACCCCAACTCTCCATAGACCATGCTGTCTTTGCTCAGAGGCCTGGATTCAGGGCTGCAGCCAGTGGCCACTTCCTGGACAGAAGCAGCCTGGCCAGTAGGGGGCAGGGGAAGCGCCTCTCTGCTTCCAGGGTCCCTTCTTTGGGCCTGAAGCTACAGAGGTGCAGCTCAGCAGCCTCCACTCCGGGGCAGGTGGGGTGTCCTTGCAGACCCCTCTCCCTTGCTGGGCTCACAGCCCTGCTCTGCTGCCAGCCTGCCATGGGGCAGCCCAGGCCATCTGTGTGGAGCTGGACCATAACTAGCTGTTCCCACAGTGGCAGCTGGGTGCGGCACAAGGCTGAAGAGAAACCCCCTACTGCTGTGTCTGCAGTGGGCAGGGGTAGGGCCACCAGGATGGTGGTACCGGTACACACCCATCAGATACCAGTGCTCAGCCAATCCTAGGGAAAGACCTGTCCCTGGTGTGATGCCCAGCTGGTAAGGGACAGAGCATGACACTGGGCCACAGCGTTTGAAAGGGGCCTGAGCCCCCACCTGCCCTGTGACAACCCCTCCTCAGCATGGGGTGCCTCACCTAATCATGCCCCTAGACCCTGTACCCCACATCTACGGCCACATCAGTGTCAGGGACTGGGACTCAATCTGGACAGCAGCAGGTACCACTGCCTCCACTTAACCTGAGGTTCCCAGGTGGGTGCCCGACCTCGGTCTCTGCCTCCCTTCCTGGCTCACAGGTCATGTGGTGGTATGGTGCTATGGTGCTGTGGTCCTGTCCTCTCCACCGGGGCACTGCTGGGATGTGGGGACTCCTCAGGCCCTTGGCACTTGGGAGGAGATGGTAGGCCTAGCCTGCCTCTTTCTTGCCTTTGTGCTAGGACCTTGATGAGAGTTTTGGCCCCTATCTGTCCCCATACAACAGCCACCAAGGGCCCAATGACCGATGACGTCCCATCCTCTTAGTGTGAGGCCAAGCAGCCCTCTCTTGCAACGAGCCAGTCGCCTGGGGCTGCGGTAACAGTGACCACACAGATGCCGGTGAGGGCCACGTGTGCAGTGTTTACAGAGGCTGAAGCCTCGTAGGGGGTGGGGCAGGATGATAGGCATGGTCACCTCGGCTGGGACATTAGGCTTCCACCTGCTTGGAACCCCACTGTCTACACAGAGGGTCCTGGCACACATGAGGCCCTGTGCTGCCTGCCAGCTCTGTCCCTTTTTCCTCCCATACTTGTCACCTCGAGGTTTGGGGCACAGGGTGGCAGGAGGGCTTCCTGGAGGGCCCAAGCGTCCACACCTTGAACTCCATGCAAGAGTGTGGGGACCTTGGCACTGGGGACAGGGGAGGCCTGGTGGGCTGTGCTTGGTCACCAGGGGGTGTTGGGGTGATGCAACTTCAGGACACAAGAACTAAGGCTTCCCCTGCCCCAAAGCCTGGCCAGGGAGCCAGGGGCACTGTGAAGCCTTCCTTTGCTTCTGGTGGTGTTGGCTGTCAGGGCTGGGGCCACAGGGACAACACAGGGCACGGAGCACACGAGAAGGGACAGCTCAGCCCCCAGACTCTGCCTTACCTTGGAGAATCTGGATAATGGAGTCAGACACTTACAATCCCATCCCTTAGGAGGCTGAGGCAGGAAGATCACTGAAGGTCTGAGGCCAGCCTGTCTACACAGGGAGGCCCTGTCTTAGCTTTACCACCCCATGAAAAGAATACTGGGGGTGTACAAAGGAGGAGGAAACTTTGCAGTCAGTGTCAAAGGTTGATAGAAGGCAGGCAGGTTGTTTCACCAGCCAAGTCAGGGAGGCTGAAGTAGTGTGAGCTATTGCTCTAGGGGGCGGCTGCAGGTTGGAAGACAGGGAGAAATAACAGTGCAGGCTGCTCTGGGCTATCTGCCCACTGCCTCTGACCAACACCCAAGGCCTGAGGGGAGACTGTGGTTAACACACCGTCTGTCTGGCCAACTGACTGTGTGTCTAAGGCGCGAAGCCCTGACTTGTGTGGAGCTATGCACACACACACACACACACACACACACACACATGATAGAGATGTTCCCAGCAGGCAGCTCAGCAGAGAGGTGTGCTTAGGGCATGCAAAGCCCTGGGTTCAATCATCAGTGCAAAAACCAAAATGCAAACAAACAGGAGAAAAAGAGAGAAGAGGAGAGAGGGCAGGCAAGAGCTTGGCTATGAATGTCCTAAGGAACAGCGGGATTCGGCCCCGTGCCGGGTCAAGGCGGCCCTGGCCCCAGCATCTAAGCTGTGTGTGTCTGCATAGCGATCGATGGTCCGTTTGCAGTTGTTACCCCTGCAGGCTCACTTCTTCCTTTGTCCAGTGGAAGGGGTCACAGCCCACGCCCTTCAAGATGGGTCCTGCCAGGCCTGGGAGGAAAGCCTCCTTTCTGCTGAGTATTTTACAGTAACTCCTGCTGCAGAAATACGTGGTAAAGAGCCACTCTGCCTCTGATCAGTACGGCCCCAGCCAGTCCAGCTGCCTGTGGGGACTAGGCCAGCACTGGGGTTGAGGCAGGAAGACTGCTGGATGCCCTGGAGTCTGTACCCAGCAGCTTCCCGGGGTGGGGGAGCTGGGGTCCTGGGCATGGAGAACCCAGCGAGAGAGGGCTGGGGCTCCTGGCTTTGTCTTAACTGCCCAGAGGAAAGACCAACAATGGATTCTGTAAATTGTCCTTGGCAAACAATCCTGGGAGTGGTTCTCTGTGCCCGGCTCCAGCCGCTTCCTCCTACGAAGCCCCTTCAAGGGGCCAGGGCCACCCTGTACCACCCGCCTGTGTTTCCTCTGTAGGTCCCTTCTCTAAACAAGACCTCACCCCCTTCCTGTTTTCCCGGGAGCAGGTGTCACCCTGTCACGCGAAGCCCCTTCCTTTCTGTCTTCACCCTCAGCCTATGGCCAGGCTGTAGATCCACAGCAGGAGGAGAAATACTTTGGGGGTGGCAGTAGACAGTGTTTCACTCCCATGCCTCTCTGGGGAGTCCCACCATGTAAGAGGATGCTCATCTCCACATCTGGCTGGCACACATGGTGGGTGCAGAGAGAGCTGGATGGTAAACCATCCATGGCACCTCAACAGGACCCCGGTTAACTGCTCCTTGCCACTGCCCTTAGCAGGGTGGATCATGCACAATGATCAATCAGAAGCGTAGGTTCTCCTTTCCTGGCCAGGGTGTCACCCAAGCCTACACCCTGTGACATGTTTGTCCTGACTTCTACCCCACTGCCACACTCCTGTGCCCAAGTCACCACCAGCAGAGCACAGGGTTTCCCCAAGCCCTGCTGTGTCCACCAGCAATGACCATGACCTGTTTCTTCCCTGGGCACAGTTCCTTGGACTGATCTGGGTCCTGGGGTTCTGGCCCAACAGGGGGATCTCCTGCATGGATTCTGGTCCTCTGGGAAAGGAAGCCAGGGTGGCTTGGGCCTTTCCACTGAGTTTCCTGCCTCTAGGCCTGAAATGGCCACTGGGGGCTTGGAGAATGAGGAAACCCAAGTGCCCCCGGAAGACAATGGGAGTGGGCCCTGCCTGTTCCTGGAGGTCTCTCCACCCCAGGGGCTTCTTGGGAGGGAGGACCAGGCCATCAGGTTGTCCCCCAACTGCCTAGACAGTCCAGCCCTAGTGTGCAGTGAGGGCTGCCAGGCAAGTGCTGAGGGAGTCAAGTCGGAACTGCCTGAGGCCCTGGTGTTGGATAAGGTTCCTGTCCAGAGCCCTGCAACCAGGAAAAAAACCCAAGAACTGAATCGCTGTGCTGAGGTTCCAGGTTGCTGGGCTGATGTGGAGCTGTCAATCTGCACTTCAGAGCCCAGGATTAGGGATGTCACCTTCTGTGACCTTTCATGCAGAAGTGATGGAAGTGGCTAGGTCCACTGGTCCAAGGTGGCCCTTCTGTCCCATCCCTGCCATCTTTCAGAAGTGTACCTTCGAGCTGACCAAGCCTCTCCTTGCTTCCCCATCTCTGTCCTCGAGCTGGCCTTCTCCGCTCAGCCCACAGTAACCCTCCGTTGATCCCATGGGATTAAGCAACTCTGATTCTAGAGTGAAATGAAGCCAGTTAAGATCTTTTCCTTGTAGCACTTTATAAAATCTCAGTTGCGAAGGGCATACTGCGCTTTAGCTTTAGGTGTACAAGCAGAATTCTGAAAGGCGTGGAGGTTGGGTAGTGGAAAGGGAAGGGAACTTGTGTCCAGCTCCTCTCAAAAGGAGCAAACTTCTAACTCAGTGCAGCCATGGAGGACAATGTCAAGGGGGCCAGATCTAAGGCCAGAACCCGGGTGGACACCGACTGCAAGCCCAGGGCCTCACTCGTCCCAGCAGCTCGCTGTCCTGCCCAGATGGTCTACCTTGGGGTTGTTTATGTAAATGACTCTGAATACGGAGCTCATACCTCTGTATTTAAAAATAATTGCTAGGGAGGCTGGCCAGACAGCTCAGCGGACTAAAGCGCCTGCTTGGGCAGAGCACAGGGGCCAGGGTTCAATCTCAGGTGTGCTGTGCCGGCCCTGCCCCCAGGGTGTGCTGAGACGGCAATTGAGACTGGGTTTGATGGTGTATGCCTGTAATCCCAGTGCTTGGGAGGCTGAAGATAGGAGAATCATTACAAATCCAATCTGTGTAGTGAGACCCTGTAGACCTTGTACTAAATACATAAACAAAAATTGCTAGGGTCAGTGTACTCACTATTTAATAATAAATGCATTTGTATTGGTTTGTATTGGTTTAAGGGCAGTAAAGAAAGAGATTCATTATTCTATGGTTATGCTCAGGCCATGGACTCCATGTTTGCAGACGTCTGTGAGACATGATTCTGTCAGCATGGAATCTGTCAAATTAAATGTAAAAATTCATAATATGCCTTTCTGATTTTCCTTTAAAAAAAACTGTGGCTTCGTCCTTTGAGGGGGAAATGTGAAGTGTAGGGTGGGATAGGAGAAGGTGGGAAGGCCTGGACCATGACAACCTCTGCGGGCTTCGCCTCCTGCCTGGCTGGGATGGGATGGGGGCCGCTGGTGCACACACCACGCCACCGCCACCTTCCACCTCTGAGACGGCAGCACCAGCAGGACCCAAAGGGGCCCAGGCCACAGCAGGCAGCTTTCCGCCCTTGGTCTTGATGTCCCACCAGCTCAACAGAAATAAACACAGATTTGAGGAGGCAGTTATCTTTTCCACTGTGTTTCTTAGACAGAATTTGAATCCTAATATAGTGCTGAAAACTGTTGCCAGCTTTGGGCAAATGGAAATCATAAAGCAATGCTGAACAGCAGCACAGTGACAACCATGACATCTGCTTTGTCCCTGTGACTGGGATGCTGTCCCCAGAGCTGTCCTTAAAGGACAGGTCCTGGGAGCGCGGGCCTGGAGCAGCCTCCTCACCTCAGCCCTCACCCCTGCGGCGCAAGCTCCAGGACACCACTCCCCTCCATGTCCCCTTCAGGAGAGGACCTGGACACAGTTCCCTGGCTTAAGGGAAGGCCAAGCACGCCCCTCTCATCCCCAGTGGCACTTCACTTAGTGCTTGCTGAACATTATGTCCCAAATGCTGCCATTTTATTTCTAACTGAAAACAAAAATTGGCCCAGCCGTCACATAAGAGGCCATGATTAATGCTTTGTGGCCCAGCCTCATCCCAAGACTTCCAAAGCCTTTAGTCACAGTGCTGGACGCTGTGCACAGGGAGGAGTGGGGACCTCCCTTGTGGTTGTCCTTCACCAAGGCTCAGACGTCAGGGTGAGGCTGGTGACATCCAGGCAGAACCTCTGATGAAGACTTGCTGTTTTTGGCTGGTCTTAGCCAAGTGACCAGATCTGTGTGAGTCAGACAGCCATGGCAAGAGGGCTTCCTGCCCATCAGTTGCCAGACTACAACAGTGTGGGGTGCACAGGGGCCACCATGGGAGAGCTCAGGGTCCCCAGGGCAAGTACTTCCATTGAAGGGATGATCCGCTGAGTGGCATGTTTATGTGACACGTTTTCCAAAAATAAAACCCATCCTAGGGTCTTCATGAATGCAACACCCTAATTCAGTTGTTCAGGGGTCAAAATAGGATGTGGCTTGCCCTAATTTTCAGTCTCGGGGGACCCACAACCTCCTTGAGGGTAGGGCTGAGAGCTTGTTATTGTTCCGCTCAGTGTCAACCGGGTGGCTGAGGGCTTGAGATGTTGACAACAGAGTAACCAAATAGAGCTCTGGCTCTTGGGCTGTCTCTATCATACCAGCTCTGACCCCGTGATATGGCAGAATGTTGGCCCTGGCCCAAGGCTCTGGAAAGCTGGTGGCTTCCTGGAGTGACAGAGACAGGCAATTCTGGAATAAGGATTTTTTTTTTTT
>NDGM011004335.1:0-18193 GCA_002564305.1 Octomys mimax
TTTTTTTCTTATCATACAGGTAGAACTTTATCCATTTTGACAATGAATAAATTAGCAATTCTTCATCTTGACTCATTTAGGAATTGAGAGGATTTGCAACTAAGCTTCAGTTTTGGGGAGACTGTCTGGGGACACATCTGTGTTGCTTTCCATCGCCCACAGACTTCCAGAGGAGGTTAGCCACATTCATGATAGTGTTGCTGTCAAAAGCCTGCACAGAGCTCTCAATAAAACCTAGAGTGTTTACCACTGATCCTTCCCTGACCTGATAAAAAAAAATATGACTCCCATCTTGCTAGATGTTAGAGGTGCAGAATTCCTTTCTCCCAAATACAGAATTCCATGCACAGTGGAGGTTAAAAATAGAAAAAAAATTATGAAAACAAATCTGACAGATCCAAGGAGCCCTGAATGAATGGCCATTGAGGTTCTTTGTCAGGGTTGATTTAAACAAAAAGATAACAATGGGGACACAATATTGGTTGAATGAAAATCAACCTATATGATTACAAATGCAGATGATTATTTAATATTGAAAGAATTCATCATTTAGCAGAGGTACATGGAAAAGTATTGGAGCAAGGAAGGGAGTATGGGTCCAGATGTTCTGATCACCCACCTCTGTGCTCCATGCCCATCTGCACCCACTGGACCAGGTGGTATAATTATAGTATAATCTCAAATTTCTGTTTATTTTGCAGGCCTGGATACTACAGCTGTTTGAAGGCCTGGCTCACTTCAGATTTGCCTCCAGCCACAATTCTGATGTCTCTCTTTTGTGCTGGCTTCCTTGAGACCTCAATCCCTTTGTTTATTAGTTTCTGCCTAACATAAGTGTTCATAATAGGATGGCTCTGGACTTGAACTTTTGTCTTTCCAGAACTTTGAGACTACTGAAAACTCTGCTTAGTTTTGTACCTTTTAGTTAGCTTTTATTATGTGTGGTGTGTGGGGGTTGGCCGGGTCTCTTATCTACCTATTGTGGTGCTGCTTAGAAATCTTCAGATGTCTTGAGGAAAAAATTGGCATATAAAAAGTGAATCATTTCTCAAAATTTCCTTTATTATCAGCCCCCTCATGGCCTGACTGCCTTCCTAAGCCTGAACTTCAATTTCTATTTCCCAGGCTCATAAGCCTGTCAGAAGTTTTGAGCTCCCCCGTTCTGCTTGTGCCTGCAATCCTGTGCAGCTTATAACTTGGCAAAAGCTTTTGGGGGGAAGAGCAGTGGAGGAAGTTTGATTCATCTCAATGTGTTTTTCTTTTCACTGTCTTGGGTCATTAAATGCTGGCTGCCTTCATTGTCTGTGATCCATTCTTATACTTCTTTGTATTTTTCCAGCTTTTATAGTTCAGAGGGGAAGGGTTACTGTGTTACAAGATACTTTACCATAGCTGGCAGCCAAAAGCTCAAGTCAACAGTGTGGATTCCTGAAAGTTAAATGAGCTTGTAGTGCAAGAGGCTGAGAAGGCTCGTGTCCGTATAGGCAGATGTTATACCAAGAAGCATTAAATGCTGAAATAACTATTACAAGTATTACGTCTATTTATAAGTGAGCCCAAATATTTTATGGTGCTATTCATGTACTTCATTTCAGTAGAAATCAGTTAAAAAGTGGGATTAATTTTAAGATGGCTGCCTCATATACACCCTTCAAAAACATATTGAGTATAGAAATAATACTTTTTTGTCTGGTCAGAGAAATTGCTCTATTTTCATAACCAACCCTGGAAGGCTAAAGTTTTCTTGAATTACTTGGAGTGGAACATTGGGAGATAGGATGTTTATATCTGATATATTTTTCTAATAATTTTGTTTGGTTCTATACTAAGACCTTTCCAATCTTACCATTTATTAGTTGCTTTTCTCTTTTCTTTTATGCCTCTGGTCTAATTCTCTGTCAGCACTCACAAATAGAAGGTTCATTTTATTTTATTTTATTTTTACTCTACCTCTATCCACAGCTAAAAGACAACATTGAACTATTCCTCCAGTTGCTCCCAGATGATATTATAAAACTGTTTCATCTCTTCACTTCTTAATAATGTCTTCCTTTTACGCTTCTAAAGAAGGTAGTAGAATGTTTTCCTGGTCAGTCATAAAGGTTTAATGTTGTTGCCTACTCTTTGAGGTCTGGTTATAGCACCTAATTCCAATGAAAAATGTGATTTTTGTTTGTTGTTACCAAGACATTGAGAAAGGCTGTTTCTACTTCTCTTAGTTGAAGTTTCTCTTGAAATAAGTTGAGTCTCACTTATTTTCAAAGCCAGCATTTCAGTACTTTTTAAGAAGTTAATAGCAATGTGTATGGCTAATTAAAATATTTTAATTGTTTTATTATTTAAATAAAGCTACTGAGTTGCTAATTTTTTTCTAGCTTCTTTACTAAATAATGGTATTATTAAGGCATCCTTGTTCAACATTATAAATTAAGTCATTCCTCTGCTGTAATAGTTTACACTCCAGTGGAGTGAACAGAAAAACAAACATACTGCTCTTACATTAAGGAAAAGAGCAAGACTCTACTGCTTACAAAAAGGAGTTAGGAAGTTTCTACTCTGAGTTTCTTCTTACAAGAGAAACAGATGGAACAAGGTAGGTCAGGGGAAGAAGATTTTTTTTTTTTTTAACAAACACAGAAGTGCTGAGACTTGTTTAAAAACTGATTTGTTTCTTGTTGGAGAATATAGGACAGCCTCTGCTCCTGCTCCCTGTGCCTGTTACGCCACTTAAAGGGTGGATCCCTGTGGGAAAATGAGGAGCAAAGGACAAAGGAGAAAGAACAAAGATGAAGAAACAGCTGGCTTTAGGAAGCTGTTGGTATATGATCCTGCTGAGGCTTCAGGGAATAAAACTGAGTGGTCTGCAGGACGGGATCAGTCCTCCTGTGTAATGTTCATTCCTCTAGTTCATAATCTAATTAAAAGTTGTGGTAAGGAAGATGTGTGCACACAGGAGACACTGATAAAAATTTTGTGTAATTCTGGGTTGTCCACAGAGATACTATGGCTCTTAGTGATAAGAGCTGGAGGTCCACTTTATAATTTTTTCCACCATCTACTTGGATGTTGAAAGGCAAAGGTTGAGCTTAAACCTCAAAGTTCATTTAAACATATGAAAAGCCATCTTTATAGGGGTTTATGATGAAAGGGAAATGAAAGCACAATTTCCTTTTATATGCTTTCTTCTTTTATAGTAATTAAAAGTTGATCTAAGTCACAAGGCGCGTTAAAAATTGCATGTGCTTATTGGCATTCAAGTTGGCAAAGATACATGGAACTTTGCTTCTTGAAAATCAGAATAATGATTTCTAACTAGAATCCCAGCATATAACATCATTTAGTGTGTATTTTCCTTTAATTTTGATTTCTGATTTCTAGTGTGGCGCATTGTGAGTGCTCTCTGTTCACGCAATGGAAAGTGTCACAGGCTTATTTTCCATTCATTTATTCAGTGTATTATTGGGACAGCTCTCCCAATATTCTCTCATAAACTTAGTCCAGATATTTTAAGACCCAATGCACAAACATGAGCCTTATTAATTACTTATTACTGCCCAGCTCTCTAATATCAGCTGAAACTTCAAGTACAATGGGTCTGATAATAATCTATTTTTATTCTGGGCTGCTTCAAAAGATTCCTTTCATAACATTTTTCCATTACCATATGCAAAACATAAATCTCCAAAACACTTTTTTTTCCTAGAACGTTTGTCTCAAATCTGTCTTCTGTGCCAGTTCCCTATTCTTTGCCACCTCCAGCCTCTGCTCTACTTCCACTACAATTCAGGCAGAAGCAATGCCTCCACAGAGGAGTCCTCTCCTGTAGAATTTTAACAGATTTTTACTTTCCCTGTGCAGGGATCTGCTTATCATCCTTGCCTAGGAGTACACACCTTTTGAAAGCAAGCTTTGTGCCGTATTTGTCACATGACATTTGATGGGCAATGTGGTTGGTACTTCATTCTCTATAGCTTTTTCTTTCCTTTCTTCTCATGCAATACCTTTCTTAAAATATGGGGCAAATTTGACAAAAAGGAATTATAAAAATAGAGGCAAGGAATGACAAAATATTCTAGGTGCTGAGATCCAGTATGTAAACTATTTTATTATTTACAATTTAAATTTATTTTACTTAATTCATAAAAACATAACAATTGTACATGTTTTGGGGTACCATGTGGTATTTTATTTAATAGATGTGCACACTGCATAATGTTTAAATAAAGATAAATATATCCATCGTCTCACACATTTATCATTTATGATCATTTTTAAAGAGTATTTTAGCCTGTTTACTTTTATCATTTTTTTATTTTTAATGTGTTTGGTAAAGGGTCTCAATTCACACCTCAGACTCATAGTGATCCTTCTGTTTTCAGCCTCCCGAGCCTTGTGCCTGCGGCGGTGCCTGGGATCCAGCACTGATCCCTACACTTGCCTAACCAGGTGCTGGTCTGCTGAGCTATCTCCCTGGCCCCTGATTCCTTTTATTTGATTCACGTAAATGATAAGCACAAGAGAAAACAGTACCTCGGTCTTCTTATAGTACTGGCTTCACTTGTGTTACTCATGGGTTCCCCCCACCGCCAGGGGCCATGCATGACCTTGTGACCTTGTGTTGTTTATCAATAATGTCCAAGATGTGTGTGACAGATGGAGTGGTCAGTGTTGAAAGAGTGAGGCTGCAGTGGCAGAGGATGTTGCCACAACCTGAGAGATGCATGGAATATAATAGCACATAACTTGATTGTCTTTCTTTGAATAAAACATAATGCCCAAACTTATTGCCTAGAATGAGCATTGACGGTTCTTCTAGGGGCTTCAATCCCAAGTTTAAATGCTAGAGGCTTATTGTTTAAGTGTGTCTTCTGTTTTTCTATGAGATTTAAAATGCACAAGAGAGAGATGGAATTCTGAGGAATAGAATTACTCTAATCACACAGAATAATGGGGAAATGCATGACATAATAATCCATATGAAGCATTTGCAGTGTCTGCTCAGGCTGACTAAATAGAAGGTGATGTTGTTTATTTATGCTCAGTCATGGAAAAGTATGTGCAGAGCGTGCAATCTGATGATAAATCTAAGACAAATAGGAGAAGATGAGATTAATCTGAGAAAGGCTCTCATTAGGTACACAAGCAGGCAACCTGCTCCGTGGCAATAAGTTAGCATCACATACTGGTCACATGGTTCTGCCTTATCCTTCTTCAAATCTTTCCCAGTTGTGTCCCCCTCTATCCATGTTTTTTTTTTCCTGAAATTTTCTTCATAAACTTTTCAATTATTTTCAGGTTTTTATTCTATTCATCGCCTCATATTTTCCCATTTCACTTTTTTTTTGGACTGCTATCTCTATTCTATCATTTCCCTTTCTCAAATGCTGCACTAATTCATCTCTGGAACTTGCCCATAATATGGCCAATGTCATGATTGCATCACATCTTGTGATAAAATTAACTGCTATAAACTAATTTTATTTATACACAAAGCAGACAGAAGCAGGATCCAATGGAAATAAATTCAGTGGGACTTGATCCAGGATTCTTAGATTGCACTCCTTGGACATGTGGGTCATTCACCTCCTTTTTCCCCTCCTGAAGTTGAGCATCAGAAAGATCAAGACTGAAATCCCTCTACACTAGAGTTAGAGCTCTAAAGGAAAATCAAAGTATTTATCAGTTGCTATTTTTAGGACCCTCTGAAACTTCATTCTGTTTCAAAATAGCTGTGTAAATACCACTGTAGAAATGCAAATATTTCCTAAAGGGACAGTGGTAAGAGATTCCAAAGCAAAGGAAGATAGTAATACATCTTCAGTCATACTACTAAAGAAAGTAAATCATTCTGTATAGATCCAACCTTTGCCTTTCCAAATAAACACGTCTAGAGACACTGGTGATTAATAGATGCAGGTGAAGCCCACCAGCATGACTTGATTAATGGCAATGACATCATGACTTTTAAGTATGCTATTAATGCTGAGACTTCCAACAAATGTGAACTTGGCATGTGAATCTTCATGGCATATGCATACATGCCAAAAATTTAAAAACAAGCCTTCCTCTTACATTTATCTTTGATATCTTTGCTATCTTTAGGGAAGTGAATTGCACTGTCCTGTGGCTTATTTAGGGTGATCTTAAATATTTCTAGACATGCGGGAGTAGTAACAGAGCCTGTCTTCTTAGTCCTAGGTAACTCTAGAACAAAAATGTACTTTTAGGCTTTCTGATCTTGGATGCTCTTTCAAATTTAATATTATATCAATTTCAGTGTTGTACTGAGGAAACTCAATTCAAATCTACTAGGTTTTCTTTCTTATTTTATCTTTCTACACTCTGACTTGTTACAAAGAGCAAAGAAAAATTAAAGAATAAATCCACATCTTCCTCATTACCAACCAGGAGAAAAGTATCTTAGCTTCTATGTGAAGAGGCTTAGAGTAAGGGTCCTTAACAGTGTATATCTTACTGGAAAGAGACTTCACTGTTCCTAAGAATCCTTATGAGGGAACATAAAATCCCTATTCATAAGTGTATATCCATATGCAGAATGTATATGTATATGTATGTTCAAGAGCCACATGTCTACCAAACTGTGCATCATTATAGGATGACGAGAGCCGAAATTGTACTTTATGATAAAATGAGATACAAAAGCCAATTGCCAGAATACAATGCCTATGATAGGTTCCAATAAATGACAGCAGAGAGCAATGGTGACAATTACAGAGCAGTACCTGACAGCTTCTGAATAGCTAGTCTGGCCCAGCAGAAAACAAAGACTATCTAAAGATCTTCATCAACCCTTTTGGGTGGATGAAAACGTACTAAGCATTCAAGAAGATCTTTAGCCAATTTTCTTCTCACTGGAACCCAAAACTCAACACTCACAATGACAAATAGAGATTTAATTTTGCTCAAAGTTTAGGGGAAATCAAACCATGGCTAGATGATTTCAAAACAGGAACATCACAGAAGGACACTACAGCTGAGTACAACTTCTTAGCTTGAGGCAGCTGGAAAGCAGAGCTCAGGAACAGTGTCAGGAATGGGGAAGGAATCAAATATGGTATCAAGCTCACACTTCCTTATCCCACTGAGACAAATCCAAGAGCATGCTTTATTAGCCTTGTAGGTGTTTGTGAAATAATTGTCTTAGTTTTATGTTGTTGCTAAACAAAATACTCAATACCCAAAGTTAAACAGGAAAAGGTTTATTTAGCTCACAGGTTACAGAAAGTTTGGTCACACTCAGTTGGCTCTAAGGCAGGGAAGATGGCAGACAAATATAGCAGAAGAGAAAACTCTTCATGGTAGGCAGAAGATAACAAAGCAAGCAAGAGGGTAAACAAACCTCTTCTGTCCCTTATGTTGTATCCAGGCTCCAGGATTAAAGCATTATCAAATGAATCTGTGAGAGGGCTGGCCAAATATTGCCATTGATAGCAGATCCTGCAAGCAGGTAAAGGGCCAGAGGTTTGATCCCTGCTGTGCCAGCCCCGCCTCCAGGGCACATGGAGACAGCAATTGACACTGGACATGCACCTGTAATCCAGCAATTGGGAGGCTGTATACAAGAGAATCACTATGAGTCCAATCTGGTAGTGAGACCCTGAACACCCTGTAAACCCCTCCCTAAAAATACAAAAAATAAAAAAAAGAATTAGTTAAATGGCTTAGTAAGCACCCATCCTTAATTCTAGCATCCTTAATCCTAGTATTGCTTCATGAATCAATCACATACTCTAGATCCCACTATCGCTGAAATAGCACCACTTAAGGCTGTAGGAGGCTTGGCCTGGACATCTGTGTGGAAGCCATTACACCAGCAAAGTAGATACATCAGCATTAATAGTTATAAAGAGATTGAAGAGTAGAAATGGGAACTGTTGAAGACAGGTGGAGGTTGGAGAAGCTGCTCAAACAGAAGTAGCAAAACACAGCAAGTGACAGCATTTGTTAAACGCCTACTTTGTATCAGACAGTCTACTTACATCATCTGTAAAACCCCCTGTTCCTTCAAAAGAGCGATGCTTGTCCTAGCCATTGGTAGGGCATTTGGAACCTCTGAAGGTATTTAACTGCAGTAGGGTTCAGAGATAACAAAGGGTGAAGCTAAGAGGATGCCTGTATTTATTTTTAAAAAGACATTTTGTCCTTTTTTAATTCTATTTTTCAGAATACATAGAGATTTGAAATAGTGTTTGAGGCATCTGGATGCCTAAGTGTTTCGGGTGCATCTTATTTTTAAAGAAGGATGAAGGCCAAGGATGTATTTCTGACACTGTGCTGTATAAGATCCGGTTTAGCTGTTATGTTTTGTACCTATACAACCGTTCCTCTCCAGGAACACTGTGTTCTGACCTTCCGCTTACCTCAATGGCCTTTTCTGCCACCTCCTGCTCAGTTGTTAACTGGCTTCTATTTCTTTGCTGTTCTCTTCACTTTAACTACTGGACATATATTATTATAAGGGAAAAATAATTGGCTTCTAACTTCAGGAATAGTGATTGGCATTTACTAGAGCCTTCAGTCAGTTCTGGTCTCTGCAACATTATATGCAGGGGAGACTGACCTCTGATTCTAGTCAAAAACTAAAGACAGGAAAAACGAGACTGTTTTCCATGTAAAAATCTACCTTGTAGGAACAAAACAAAAACCAGGGTTGGAGGAAACATACACAGCCTAAAGTATCAGTGGTTGAATTTGCCACAGAGGATGCAATTTCATGTCAGACCTTCTGCTGTAAACTTCTTGAATACTTGCAAAACTCCCCAAGGTAATCACAAATACTACATGCTAGAAAGAACAGCAGAGCCTTAAAATGATAAAATTCATCCATGTTATTTTTTGATGAAGACATAGTACTTAGAAAAACTGAGGGAAAAAGAGAGAAAATAAACATAGCCCTGATGACAAACACAAATTCCATCTGTTTTTCCATCTTTTTTTAAGATCAAAAGTGAAATATGCAAATCAAATCTGCCTTACTTTCTTTCCCTGGGAGACAACACCTACCGCCCAACTGTGCTTCATGGTATAGAAGGTTCAGTCCATGGCTGCCTGGCCCCAAGGGAGTGCAGGACCCGGTGGACGGAGGATGCTCAACTCATGCAGAGAAAAAGCAGAGAGCAGACAGCAACCAGCACCATGGGTGCACGTGAGGAAGCAGGCCTTCCATCCAGGCCCACTCCCTCAGATTGTATGCAGCCCGGAACTCGTCAGTGGGTAGCTCCATGGAAGGGGAGAGCCGCCATGGTCTACTGCATTCTAAAATCTTTGCAAACCATTAGGGTTGATTTTTTGTATAAACCATAACAACATCATATAACTAACCGTAAATGTAGTACTGGCAACTTCAGCAATTTGATTAAACTCCCATATCTCTTGTCCAACAAAAATGGATCAGACTATATTTAGTTTATTTATGTGTTTGTATCTTTTAGAATATTTATTTAGTTAGTTAGTTATCTGGTGCAGAGTCATGGTGATCCTGCTGTCTCACCCTCCTCCATGCTGGGACTATAGGTGTGCACCACCATGCCTGGTCCGGGTAGCTAGGGTGGAGTGCCCAGGATGCCAGAACCACATGGCATGTTGTACCAGGGATTGAACTCAGGTCCTTGCACTTGCCAGGCAGGTGCCAAGACTGCTGAGCTATCCCTTCCCAGTCAATTTTTAGTATCCTATTAGGAAAATACAGTTGACTTCCCTCATATATGAATTCCACATCTACTCACTCAGCCAACAAAGGTATAGAAGCATGTGGAAAGAAAACATTGTGATTGTACTAAGCATTTCCACAGTGTTTGTTATCAGTACCTAAACCATATTTTATTCACTATTTGCAATGTGTTTACTTTTTTCATGTATATAAGTAATCGAAATATGACTTATGGAATAGGGGGAAATGTATGTAGGTGATATACAAATATTGTACTATGTTGTACAAGGAAGTCAAGCATTTGTGAATTTATTATCTGCTAACCATAAATATTACATCCCCGTCCCAGAGCCAGTGCCTCATAGACACTGAAGGCTGAATATATTCGTTAAATGAATTGTTCTGGAAAAGTAGCTTGCCACACAGAGGATCTGCTTCTAGAACCTCACTTACACGGGCTAAGTGTAAAAGATGCCAGGGATTTTCAACCATTGCTTCATAGTAGCATAACAAAAAAAGAAAGGCAGCCATTGCAACATTCCATTTAAACATCTACTTCTCACTAGTTCCTCTCCTCTTACATACTTTCTTGTTTATAAATGAATAAAAATTGAGAAAAGATGCAAACTTGATCTGGGAGGAACATTGACAAGCAAGGGGTGGATCCCTCTCCTATAGAAGCGTAAGGTGGAAGACAAGACAAAGAATCCAAGGGCAGTGAAAGTTTGGAAGCATAGTAATAAAAACGTCACAGCTGTAAGGCGCCTGAACAGATGGCTCTGGGGCTTGGAGCCCTGCCCTTGGATCCGGGGGTTGCAGCTGGAGTCTACCTGACCGCTATATTTTTCTTCAGCCCGTGTGTACGTATTACAAAATGGAGAAGGCTGTAGCTTCCAAATCTACCCAGCAGTGATGGGCTCTCAGCATCCCCACCACTGAGTCCCTTGTCCAAGCCTGCACCATCTCTCACATTCAGTGTTGCAGCAACTCCTTCACATTGCTCATTGCTTCTACATTTCATATTTATCGTCTAGCCCAGCGGTCAGCAAAGCTGTCCATAAGGGTCTAGAAAGCAAATATTTTCGACCTTAGCAACCATACATTCTCTGTCACCAGTCTTAACTCAGCTATTATATTGTGAAAGCAGTCATCGGAAGCAGGCACACGAATGAGTGTTGTCCTGTCCTTATAAATCTTTACAGAGCAACAGAAATTTGTATTTCACATGCTTTATGTGTCACACATTGACATATATGATTCTTTTGTTCTTTTGCAAAATTTAAAAATGTAGAAAAAGTTCTGAGCTCACCCTTCGTACATGGGGGCTCCATGCCACAGGGATCCCCTGGAAAAATTAGTAAGCTCGTATTATACTTCTCTTCACAAATAAAAAGCAAGTATTTAAGATGGCTCTGAATCACCTGTTCCCATTACCTCTCTACTCTCCTCTACTGCTCCCTGTCCTGCCATACACCAGCCAGAGTCCCCCTGCTCTCCTCAGACTTACAAGTCACACAGGCCCCTTAGGCCTTTGTATCTTTGTTTCATTGGAAATGATCTTCTCCAGATATCTGTTGTTTTTCTCTTTCCATTCTTCTAAACTCCTCTCAGCAATCCCTCACCAAATGATCATCATTTAAAATTCTAGTGTAACTTCAATTGGCATATCTCCTATTAAACTTTCTTATTCCTGCTAACCTCTAGATACTCTAAATTTACTTAGGTTGTTATGCTTTCTTTCAATATAGTACATGCCTAAAAGGGAAAGGACATGAATTTTTGCCTTTTTGAAATATTTCAGGATCTGAAATACATTGCAAGTAGTCAATAAAGTGTTCAGTAGTTGCTGAATGTATTCTGGTAAACTCATGGTATTTAGGAACTCAAGAAATTGAGGATTTAATAAACTGGTAAAATCAGAATATGGATGCAAAGAGAATTACTCATCTTCTATGTCAGTACCAAGTGGTCTTAAGATTGAAGGAGGAAACTGAGATGGAGTTTGGATTAAACACACTTGAGGACACTGCATATAGAAAGGAAGGGCAGTGAGAGTGCTGAGTCCCACATTTTGCAACCTGACTGCATTCACAGGGCATAGATTATATACATAGTATTTGTGCAATATTTTTCATTGGATGGAAAATAGATTTAATAGTATCCATTGGCTTAGGTATGAGATGGGTTGTCTTACTGTTACCTACAGTGCATGTGGAAAGCTGTTCTATTGGTGGATCTGTGCTGCACTCAGCCAGGCCTGATGCCTTACTTTCAGGGCCCTATCCTTAAGCAAAGTACCTGCTATGGTTTGTGTCTAGCTGTCCCCTCAAGCGCTCGTGCAGTCATGGGTCTGGCTCTTAGAGTTTTAGGGTGACTTGTGATCCAATACTGCGATTATGAGTGTGAGTGCTGACCTCACCCTAAGTAGCCTGTATACAACATAAGGGAGAGAAAAAATCTCGCTCTTCTGCTCCTCCTTTTTAATCTTGCTGCTTTTGCTGCTTCCACCATCATGAGCCATTGCTGTCTTCCACGTGCTACTCTCCCTAGAAACCAAGTATGGACTGAAACCTCCACAAACTGTAAGCTAAATAAACCCATCCTTCCTTAATTTTGGGTGTCGGGTACTTTGTCTCAGCTATGAGAGACAAGTAAACAGGACAGTGCCACTATTGACCCTGTCGCGGCAGGTGCTCAGTCTTCCATCACCAAAGGGCCTGGGAAACACAAGCCATCTCTTGCATCTGAATTCACAGATGGAATGTGCTTGATACAGCCCTTGCGGCTTCTGTATCACCTTCTTTGTCATTGCGCAGAGAGACGGCATGGCCTTCTCTCCACCATCTGGATTTCTTTTCAAAGCCTGTGAAGGGCAGATGCTAAAGAGATTTTCAAAGGCCATGTAGGGCTTGGGACTCAGAGAACCATTAATTTAATACCATATTAAAAGAAAAAGTGAAAGGAAGGTTGCCTTCACAGAAAGACTTATTTCTGTAAAAATCATTGGTACCAGTATAGAAAATGTTAATGACTTAGGACATGGAGAAGACTTTAGTTGAAGTTGCAGTCTGCCACATTCTTGCTTTATGAGTTTGAGAGAAAATTGTGGATGAAAATATCTTTCCCTGCATTTTCTCTAGGCTCTTCTTTATAAAGTAATTGATGTAGTAAGAAGCCAATTTTCTCACTTCCTCTCACTTCCCAAGAGAGCGTGGGCATCTGTCACTTTTCAATGGGCGATTCAGTCTTAATTATTCTTCAAACTATATCATAGGCCCTCAAACGACGAATGCAGGTTATATTTAGATACTCCTCACATGCAGCCTGCACAAGGCCCTCCCCACTGGCCTCTTACACGCACTCACTTTACTCTCAGTTATTCTTAAAAGGACCCACTCGCAGTACCACACAATAATTCAAAGAATATACAATGTGTGATGATTTTTAATTTGCATACCCTTACCCTTTGGCTATAATATTCATGAAATTATTTTAAGGTTTATTGATAGCCATAGGAAAATAATCCTCTGAGCAAATGGTGAAAGTTGATCACACTGCTCCTTACCACAGCTAAAGCCCAGCTATCCTCATGTATGGTTTGTGATGAGATTTTCAGGCTTTCTCACACAGGTTGTGCAGCAGTTCGACCTTAGGAGATGATCACAAGTCAGAACGGAGAACTAGATGAAGTTTTTCCTGAATAGCATGCTTTTCTGCTACCTTATTTTCCCATGTGTTCTCCACTACAACACAAGATTTTTTCCCTCAACCCAAAATCCATCATCTTGCTTTCCATTTTATCAAGACCTTGCACTCTGCAGCTCTTGCTTTTCTTTTTCAATGGCTGGCTGATTGAATAGTTTTCTTGCCAAGAACAGCGAGCTAGTTCACCTGATATGTGTGGTGTTGAGGCATGTGAGAGACCCTTGAAGCAGCCTCTACCAGTGCCAATTTCCCATTTGATTGGTGTGGCTCTCATGCTCCTCTATGAGCAGGACTACTGTCTCATGTAACACATATGCACTAGAAAGGGAAGACTGATTCTATGCATTGAGCAAATAATTGTGATAATTATTTGTAGAACTCCTACGGCACCAAGTTCCTATGAAAGTCCTTACATGGAACATCCCATTTAAGGCTCATAACCAGCATGCTAGAAAAATGCTCATTGTCACCATAACATAGGCCAAAATCTGATAAAATAAGATTATGTTTAAAACAATGAGGAGGGCCAGCCAGATAGCTCAGCGGACTAAAGCGCCTGCTTAAGCAGAGCACAGTGGCCCGGGTTCGATACCTAGCATGCCATGCCGGCTATGCCCCTGGGGCATGCTGAGACAGAGATTGAGACTAGGCATGGTGGCCTGTAATCCCAGCAAGTAGGAGGCTGAAAACAGGAGAGTCACTACAAGACCAATCTATGTAGTGAGACCCTGTAGACCCTGTACTGAATACAATAAGTAAATAAGTAAATAAAACAATGAGGAATACAGCCTGAAGGATGTGAGAAATTAATGTCTAAAAAGGGAAATCCTTTAGACACTTGAAACAGCAGCTCTTTTGCTTAAGATGTTCCCTTTGCTCAGAATTTGCTTCTTCTATGCCATTCCCATTTCTCCTGCAAATCTATGAGCCTCCACAGTCAGATTTAACTGTAACTCACAATGCCACGGCATTACTTCTCTTTCTTTCTTGATCTTGCTCAGGGCCTCCTCATTGCATTCTCATAAAACTCTACCCTTAGTTCTTTTCGAGCACTCAGCAACTCATACCAAGAAATTTTGTATATATATCTGAGCAACAAATGTGAGCTTCTGAAAAGAGAATAAGCCCTGTCCAGTTTTCTGTGCCCTCCACTGCATTTGATATTTAGCAATTGTTCTGTATAACTTTAAATGAATGAGAAAATCATAGCAAAATGGATTTTTTAAAAAGCAGACTAAAGCATAATTAAATTGCCTGCCTATAACTTCAGTCAGGATTAAAGAGGGTCAGATGCCATGGGATCTTTAGTGCCTAGTTATTAGCAAAAGCTACTTTATTGGAGAAAATGCTTTTCCTTTATAATACATACAGTTGCAATACTTTTCCTTTTGTTGTGTCCCCATTGATAAAATGTCACCACTTTTTACAGAAGCAATCACTTCCATTTCTATCGCTGCCTGGTTGGCTGCTGCAGTTCCGATGCTGACCTCTCGCTCTTAAGGTTCTGCTTTGCATTAGGGCCTGGGCAGATAGACTTGCAAAGTGCCTGGCGATTAGATCAGGAGGATGGTTTCCAGGATTCTATTTTTATCTCTGTCGCTTGCCTTATTGTGTCACCCTGGACAAAACACTTAGTCCAGGTTTACATGTAAGGTTTTTCACTTAAAAACTATGTCTTGTGATAAATTCCCATCCAGACAGTAGAAAGCAATTTTCCTAAGTGCTTTCCTTAATTGGATTTCATCCACACATGGTCCTGCACGGCTGTACTTACATAGCCCACCACGCAGTATTGCCTCCATAACTCTCTGCCGCTCAGGAAGGTACATGCCTCTGCTAATTTGTTTGTGGCTGCTGAGTTTATTCACTGATGCTTGCAGTGTATTCCCAGTGCTCCATTCCTTTTAGGCAAACAGCAAAATACTGGCAGTGAAGAATATGAGTTGGTTTGATAAAAGTGAAACTAACAGAGCCAGAAGTGTCCAATTATTAAAATTATCACCCAAGTCTAAAATTGGAGACGAATCGGCCCCCATGAAAACAAGATCTTTATTCAAGAACGAGGCAAAAGACTTTGAGGGTGCCACATTTGGGGGAAGAATGTGGGGTGAGATAATTTCAGTTATTATTTTTTTTAATCTTTATTTTTTTTTAAGGACTAGCTAGATAGCTCAGTGGAGTAAGAGCCTGCTTAGGCAAACACAGCGACTGGGGTTCGAAACCCAGTACTATATTCTGTGCCTGCCCAGCCCTCAGGTGCACCGACCAGGCCAGCAACCAAGAACGGGTGTGGTGGCGCACGCCTGTAATCTTAGTGCTAGGGAGACTGAAAACAGGAGGATCGCTATGAGTCTTAGCTGCGTAGTGATGCCCTGTACCAAATGCATAAAATTTTAATAATAATAATATCTTTTTGGAATAAAACACAAATATTTCCATCTACTTAGAATTTTCAGCCATTTCATATAGTGGTACTTCACAGTATTTTTTAAAGTATCATTTTTTTTCCATATAGCACTTCAGAGTTTTTAGAGAATATTGAAGACAGTACAATATTCTTGGTTTTTTAATAGTATAATATTCTAAGACAGTACAATATTCAATAATTAGGCTGGTCAATCGTGTTTTGGAGAGGCAGGTAGGTTCTAAGGAAACTTATCTGGAATATAAGTTTTATTGAGACAGCAGTCCTTACACAATTTTCACTTACTCCAAATAAACTAATGTTAATGAAACCGAAACTTACAGCTACCTTTATCAATACCCACTGCAAGTGTACCGGTGTCCTGATGTAGCTTCAACAGCTTGAAGAAGATGAACAGACACTCTTGGGAGGTTTTTCACAGGAACATGCCCTGTGCCCTATTTGGCAGCATGTGGCACTGCCTCACTCAGTGTATCCTGTAGAGGTGACACTCTCACTGGCAAAGAGGTTATCCATGCCCCTTGTGCAGTTTCTATGCATGCAGGTGATTGTGAGTGCTGCCCTAGGGTCACAGCTTCCCGTGCACTTTGTGGTGCTGGGTCAGGTGCCCATGCCGCGGATATAAGAGATGGCCTCCCTCACCACCCTCATGGGCCTCTCCCTGGTTTGGAGCCCCTTGTGTTTAATGAGTACTCAGTGCTGCAGCTGTTGCACTTGTAAGGCTTCAGCCTGTGTGAGTCTTCAGATGCACAACCAGAGATGCCTTCAGGCTTCAGGCCTTTCCACATTCTGTGCACTGGAAGGACTTCTCACATGTGAATTCTTTCCTGTTGGATCACAGAGCAGGGCGCACTGCAGGCATGCCTGCACTCGCCGCACACATAGGATTTCTCCCCAGTGGGGACCATCTGATACCTGATCACCTGTGAGTGCTGCATGAAAGCCGGGCCACACTTGTGGCAGGTGTTGGGCTCCTCCCTGTATGGATGTGCTCGCGGTTTATCAGCATGGAGTGGTGGCTGAAGGTCCCACACCTGCTGTACTCACAGGGCTTTTCCCTTGTGTGCACACTGTGCTGAATTCAGACAGAACAGCTGCTGAAGGCTTTGCACACTAGCTGCATGCATAAGGTTCTCCCCAGCGTGGCTCCACTGAAGATGCAGCAGTCTCTTCATGTTGCAAATCTCCTGTACTCCCCACACTGCTGGGGCTTCTCCCCCTATACGCCTTCAAGTATCTCCTCAGGACCATGTTGTGGATGGAGGCCTTCTCACACAAGGAGCACACACAGTGCCTCTCTCCTGCATGGATGTGCCTGTGTTGGATGAGGCGTGAGAGCCGAGCAAAGGCCTTCCCACGCTCCAGGCATGCATGACGCTTCTCACCTGTGTGGGTCCTGTGGCACAGAGCAAGGTCTGAGCACACTTTAAAGGCTTTTCTGCCCTCCTCACGCTCAAGGGGCTTCTCCCTGTATGGATTCTCCTTTTTGCTAAGGACTGATCTTTGCTTAAAGGCTTTCCCCACACAGTACACATATAGGGCTCCTCGCTAGTGTGCACTTCTTGACCCTGATGTGAGCTACAACCAAAGCACTTCCCACCCTCGGTGGATCTGAAGAGTCTGCCCATTAGGAACTTCCTAGTACTGAGTGAGTGGCTCTTTCCCCTTCAGCTCTGAGCCTCATGGGGGCCAGGAGAGTTTGGACTCAGGCAAAACTCCATTTGGTGTTATGTTCTTTATCGGTCCCTACCAAAGTTATCTTCCCCAGAATCAATCTTACCTCTTCTGAAATTAATGATTTCAGGCTCAGGTCTGTGTTTAGGTTCTCTTCCTTGCTTTTACATTCTGAAAAGCCCCTCCCCAGTCCTGGTTCTCTGCAGCCTGTACTCATCTGGGACCTGTGGGTCTTCTCACTTCCGCTTCCAGATCACATTAGGCATGGATCCTGCAAGTCTCAGTGAGACCACGTTTCTGTAGATTTTCATCATCACCTTTCAGTAGGGTCCCACTTTGCAGAGCCCAGGCGGTCCCACTCTTCCTGGGAGAGAAATGCAGTCACATCCTTGAGGGTCACCTTGGCCAGCGGTCCAGCTGACAGGGCACAAGCTTGGCTGCTGCCATCCCCTGGTCTCCTGGGGCTTCTGAAGATTACAGAAAACAGATGACCCTACAGGGCATGCACATAGCCTCAGTAGCCAATCAGAGGCCAGCAGCCACATCTTCAGACAAATGATGCACCCCGCCCTCTTTGCAAAGCCCCATGGTTTCAATTATTGATTAGTATTGTTGAAGATGAACAGAGATAGAAATAAGGAAACTGTTGGACAATATATTTGAGAGAGAGAGAGAAAGAGAGAGAGAGAGAGAGAGAGAGAGAGAGAGAGAGAGAGAGA
>NDGM011004355.1:0-12949 GCA_002564305.1 Octomys mimax
TATATATATATATATATATATATACCATTTGTGTTTATACTGTGATCAATCTTGCATGTCTATATCTTATAATATGAGCAACTACTTTGGAGATAACAATATACACTATATTAGCCATTGTTAAATTCCTCTTATCTTGTTTTGAAATTCTGTATCATTGTGTTTATTGTTTTCCTCTTTATAAAGTAAAAAAAAATCCTTTATGGTTGTAAGAAAACCTTGTTAGTGACATTAAAAGCTGGAATTAATTTTTGAGAAATAACAATAATCGTTATTTTACTTGACTATTGCTTATGTCCATAAATGTATATTCATAAAAATTTGTTGACATGGATTTTGGAGAAGCAGAAACACACACACACACACACACACACACACACAAACACACACACACCACCACCACCACTGCCACCACTACCACCACCATACACACCATATATGCAACCACGAGGGAATTTAGTCCCACTTCCTTTCTCTTTATGGACCAGGGACCAGGCCAGTCCTGTGTTAATCTCTACTGAGGCCACATAAATTTCCAACTTGTCCATATCTGCAGGAATAATAATAATAAAATCTCCAGTGAGAGCAAATCTCAGGGAAACGATGCGGGAACCACAGCTACGCTGATGTGTGCGAGGTCTCCTCTCTTTCAAACCAAAGCTATTTCACTCCGTCCACTCCATTTTTCTAACAGTAATCATGGATGCTAGATTTTCCCAACTTGGAACATGCAAGTCAATTCTGCTCTGACATCTGTAAGGCCTCGGGGAGCCTGGCTCCTGGGAACAAGATGGGGAGCCTTCCCATATGTGGGTTTGTCTGCTTTATTTATTCATGTCTGCATCTGTGTCTGGGTTGTTTTGTTTTGTTTGCTTTCTGCTTGGTTTAAAAGCTTCTTGTCCTTGAGGATCCAGGCCCCACTCCAAGCAGCTTATGTTGAACTGGGTCCTGGGCTAGGCATCTGGAAGTGCCCACTCTGTCCTCTAAGCATAGAAGCAGTGTGTAGTGGGAAGTACTCCTCTCTCTACCTGTCAAGGAGTAAGAAGCTCCCTGTACTTTTTATTTGCTCAGGCATCGTGATGGACAAGACTACTAATATCTGCATAAAGATGAAGAAATTACAAAATAACAGGTTTGCTGATAATTATAGCTACCTCTGAGTGTTAGAATCTTCTCAATGTATGTTTTCTCTTTACTATAACTTCCTGATGAGGCTGTAATGTAAGTGACTATGGCTCATAGAGCGGTAGCTTAAAAGCAAGTAGGGATGGGTATGGGAATGAGGAAAGAATGATCAGCAGAGTGGCCCCAAGACCAAAGACAGGACAGTGGTAAAACATCACAGAAGTGAGAATGGTGTGCCACTAGCTATGTAATTTGGGACAACTGGGAAACCAGGCTCCTCCTCTGAGCTTCTATCGAGTGATGCTGATAGGGTTAATTTCTGTTCCTCTTCCATTTGAGGAGAAAGGGAGGCAACAGTGGGTGATGGGCTTGGCTCAGAGCGTCAGGCCTCTCTGCACCCCTCCTGCTATGGCACTGCTGGAGCATTGCATGGCTGAGCAGCTGTTGCACTCTGGCTGCCAGAACAACTTTGAGAAACCTAGCTTCAGAACAGGGGTTGCTGTGGGTCTGTGAAAGGCAAGCTAGGAAGAGTTGGAAATTGTGTGTTTCATGGGTGATGCAAACGCAATATTTATCAAAGAACCTAAGCATCAGCCACCCAGGCCCTTGGGTCACAATGCTACCCTTGGGTTGCTGGTTCCCTGCAGGGCCTCTGCTCCCTTTGTACTGCAAGTGGAGGGCTGACCCAGTGATTGGGAGAGCCACCCAAAGGAGGAAACAACGAAACACTTCCAAGACTCCTTTCAGGGCTGAATGGCTTACAATAAATTCCAAATTAAAATGCACAGAAGCAGGAAACATGTAGCAAAAAGTTCCTAAATTGGGCACAGTTCAGATTGGAGGCCAAGAGTGCTCTTAAGAGGGACCAAAGAGATTTTCTGATCTTCCTTTCTGGGCAGTGATCTGACATGACACCCACCATCATTGTGTCTGCCCCACAAAGTAGATAAGGAAATGGACCCGGAGCCAGTTCACCTGATTCTAATTTTGTGATTGCCATTTGCTAACAGGTGACCCTATGCAACTTTTGCTTCTTTAATCTTTTAAAACTTCTTGGGCTCTGGTTTCCTCATCCTTAAAATGGGTGTAAAATTCACAGCTATCTAAAAAAAGTGATTATGGACTAAATAAGTCACTATATGTGAAATCCTACATCTTCATAAATGCATTTTAGAATAGAGTAAAACTCAGCTTACATGGACAACAAAAGTTTCTGTGCAGAACAGAAAGGAGGCTGAGCTTTCCTCTTGGGTTGATGGCACCATCTGAACTGGTAAAAGCAAAGCCAGCATGGAGGGAAGATAGCTTTGAGAGGCTGTGGAGCCAGGTGGAGCCCAGCTGGTGACAGCCATGTGTGTGCACGCCTTCCCAGCTCTGCTCAAGGGTTTTACCTTGTGAAATCAAAATTGGTTGTGGTGGAGGTGTGGTGTTTACACCCCAGTCATAGCAAATGAAAAATGCTATAAGCATGTTTTAAAAGTGTATCTTTTTAAAGGACCAGTTATTAAGTATTCCCCACCCATAATATTCTCTTTATAGCATGTGTTTCTGAAGGTGTAGGAGGCAATAGATTGTCTGTCTCCCAAAAGAAGTTAGCTTGTCTGCTCTGATCTACCTGATTATCCTTGACCTACAGAAAAGGATTCTAATCTTGAGCTCCAATAAGTGCTAATATTGCCTAGATACCTAATGTGGGTTACATATTGCATAAATACTTGACATGATTATTACTGCATGTTTTTAAGTGAGGAAAGCGAAGCCTAGACTGGGCACATAATTAGCAAAAGGGAGTGGCAGCGCTAAGATGTTCTACCTTGTAGGATGCACCAATGGGTGAGCACATGTGCATTTGTTACCCACTTGGAATTTCATAACACTGTGGCATCCAAGAATTACAAAATGGGTATACTCCTTCATGGCTCTTAATCAAATTATAACAACTTTCAATGAAATCATTGCTGCCTCTAAGGTCTAATGGAACTAGGCTAAAAGTTATTGTTAACATAAATCAATCATCAAAAATAAATATACTACACTGTTTCCATGTGGAGGATGCCCCTCCAGGAACAGAAGTCAATAAAGAGAAGCACATGGCGTGGTTCCTGCTCTTAAGGAGCTGGAAGACTTCTCAGAGAGGAATTGCTGGAAAAAGGCATTGTTACCCAAAGGCAATGTTTAAGTGGCCAAGTGGCTTTGGAGTCAGAGTGAGTAGTGCGCCAAGCTTTGGATCTGCGGCCACACAACAGAATCAAGACCGCACCTCCACAGCCTCTAACTTTGTGGTGAGGATCAAATAAGACAGCATATTAGTTCAGAGACAGGCCTGCTATAAGAAGCATACACTTCATCAATATTAAGTGGTATGTACTATTATTTTTGTAAAGCAGATGGCAGCTCAGTAGTATAAGAAACCTAGGGAAGGTTCTTGTGTCAGAGCAGAAACACGAACATGCTAGGCCATGTTGAGGGGAAGCAGTTTGAAATGGCCTCGCATTGCTTCAGAACTTTTAGAACTAGAGAGGAAAGAGAAAGTAACGCTTAGGAGAAAGTGGGCTTGAATTATGGCTCTGCTGTATATTTGTATGACCTTACGAAACAGGTTTTGGTGGCTGGGGATTTAGCTCTGTGGTGTAGCACCTACCTGGCAAGCATGAGGTCCTGAGTTCAATTCCTGGTAGTCTCTCCCTTCAGAAAGACAGGTTTTGATTCTTCTCATAGCAGCAACCAAAGAAATTATTTTACAGTGTAAGCCAGACAAAATGATGGATGTCATCAAAACTCTCTGGCAAGTTTTCATTTTTCTGACGATAAAAATTCTAAATGATTGTCTTAAAGTCCTGCGATCTGCTCCTGATGCTCTTCTCGTCTCTGTTCTTAGCACCTGTTCCACCACCCCTTCTATTCCAATCACATTAACTTCTGTGCTCTGGATTCTGTCTCAGGGCCCTTGCACTTGCTGTTCCTTTTGCTTGTAATATTTTTCACTGAGATGTTTACAAGGTTCTTTTCTTCCCCTCTTTTACCCCTCTTCTTAAAAGCCCCTTCTGGATCATACCTGCACACACGCACACACACATGCACACACACACATTGATCTCTGTGCTTAAAATCGCAACCATGTACCTATGTCCCCCTGACAACCCAAGGAGCAACCCTGCACTCTTTTATTTCAGTAGCACACCTCACTATTTAATGCCCTGGCACTTTTGGATTCCTTGTAACTATTGCTGTTTTCCACGCTTCTCTGCTGGAACATAATCCTCAGGAGGGCAAGTGATCTTTGTCGCCTATGCTTGTTAATGTGTTCCAAGTCCTGGATGAATGAGTGACACACAGCAGATACTCAATAAACCCTTTTGGAGTGAATGAGTGATTTCTTAATCTCAGCAAGCCTCAATTTCCTTCTTTTTAAAATAGGAGTGACAATAGTACCTACTACATAGGCTTATGATATGAATTAATTGACCTAATAGACATAAAGTAATAGCAATTAACTTTTTATTCAAGAAATTACATTGCCATCATTATCATTTATTAATATTTTTAATCTCATATTACCATCCCCATTTGGAAAGTAGCACATCTCTTTATCAAGGATTCATTTAATTAAAGGAGGAAACTAGCCAATACTGATCACTGACATAATCAGTTACATGAGTGGGAAAGGAAAGGAAGGACTCTTGTTCAGGCCACAGAGCTGTCAGACCGAGATTAAGAGAATAAAGCCGCTATAGTGATGGCTTCTCCTCCGTGCTGCTGAAGTGTATGAAGTGTATCTGGCCACTGACTCTGCTGCAAAGGCTCATAGCTCCCTCTGCCTCAGAAACTTTGAGTACATGAGACTGTGCCTGACCCAGCTATCAAGCTTTGCCACACTTGCCCCAGTTGTATGCCACATTCCTTCATCACTCAGCCCATGGATCAACTGTCAGCTTCCTGGAGAGGGCACATGGCTGAACTTGGTGGGTGAGTGACCCATTACTGCACCCTCAGGCAGGACTTCTTGTATATAGTCTTCTCTCCCATTGGGCCACTTGAGAATATACTACAGAGTGTGAAAAGTTGGTGACCGGTAACTGTCCCCACTATGGTAGTACCGTGATGACAGTATAGAGTAGTGCTTCACACCCCAGACTAGCTGTGTGGCTTCAGATAGATCACTTACCTACCTGTCCTTCAATTTCTTCATTTGTAAAATTGAATAATAAAAATTACAGTGACCATATCCTCATAGGGTGATTGTGAAAATAATTTTTGCACACTTACTCCCCTTTCTCTTGGCTCATGTCATCTCACTTCTAATGAACTACTAAGTTTACACCCAAGCATGTGCCTGGAGAATACAGGAAGCAATGGCCCCATTTCTGCTGCCCTGAGAGATTAATATGTTTCTCATTGTCCTTCTCTTTTACAGGAAACACCAGACCTATAAGTTGAACTGTGTGCATTTATTAAGAATGCATACTGTAGTATCTTCTTCATCAATATCTCTCACAGATTATACATTTCTTTCCTTCTCCTTGATAAGCTCGGGCCCATTATCTTTGAATCACTGCAGAGTATCCAGACCTGTGCCTCTCTTTCTGGCCTAAACTTAATCTCTGCCCTTGAAGGTCATCAACTGCTACAACAGTGCTAGCTCTGCCAGCTGTTCCTGGAATAGTGGTTTCCCTAGGCCTCCAAACACTGCTATCCAAAAATTCTAATCTTTGAAGGAACCAGAGGTCAGACACCATCCATTCATCTATCCATCCTCCCATCTATATTTGCCTTTTAGCAGATGGCAGCAAGCCCCTGAGGGTGTCTCTGCTGGCAGAGCTGTATCTGTGACATATGCACCAGTTCAAGAATAAGTTCCACTGCTCCTCTGCATGCAACAGGTGGGTGTGAAATCCTTCCTCACTAACAGAGGTCTAGTCTGGCTACTCTAGTAACTGGGAAAGGATTCAGGTCCCTGTTATGGAGCTCCAGGCCATAATTAATCAGAGCCAGTGTCCTGCTCCATGTCTGAACCATTAGACTGGAGAGTTAAGCAAAGGGAGCAATTAGGAGCCAGGATCATGGTACTTGGCCAAAGCTGCAGGCGTGGGGATCAGGGCCTCAGGGAAGAACAGGCTAGAAATGGAATTCAAGGTCAGGAGTGTAAGAGAATGCAGTTTGGATGTCAATCACTGTGACGAGCACAGCAGGGATCAGAGTGAAGGAGGGCAGTGATGACAGTTGTTTGGTTCAGTTGCCGGGAATGTGCATAGCCAGAAAGGCAGGGCCTTAGCACACGGATGGACTGGCATCTCAGCCTTTGACATGGCCTCCTCTCCTGAGTGTGCCCATGTCTGCTCTTCAAGTTTTTGATCAGATCCACCCCTCTTTTACTTCCTCCTACCTGGGAGGTGAGTGGCAGGAGTAAAAGTGGACATAATGGCTGTGCACTTGGAGCCCAGACAGTGTGGATGTGGACCCAGCTGCTTGTCTAATTCTAGGTGATTAAATCTGGACACAGTAATCATCTTTGTGCCTCAGCTTCCTTGTCTGTTCATTGGAAATAAGAGCAGGGTCAAATGATAGGGTTGTGCAGGACGTTAAACTGTAATCAACATATGCAAAACACTTGGAACAGGTCTTGGCACATAGTATGTATCAAATACATGTTTGCTTATTATTATTACAGAAAGCATGCCTTGGACCTCAGAGAAAAGGGTCATATACGGGCCATCAAAGCTTGGATGTTTTCCAAATCTTATGGAAGCCAAACTATACTAAGATTTTTTTTTAAAGTTTCAAATTGGGGGTATTGTTATTATTGTACACATGGGGGGCATTGAGGGGAGAAAAGCTCATCTTTCCAAGATTTTGCCTGATTGCCCGAGAAAGAAAACATTTTCATTGTGTGGTCATGATTGAGAACATGTGTGAGCCACGCCCCACTTAGCTCAGCCCCTTCCCGTCCCCACTCGGTCTCCCGCTCCCTCCCTCCAGCTCTCTGTTCCTAATTAGAAAGAAACCAAGTAGAATTTGGTGTTTCCTTCCCAATCTTAGTAGGGGAGCCTGTAGTGGATTAATTACCTCAAGTAGTTCTGGCTTCCCGGAGGAACAATCGCTGATGGGCTTGGGGTCCAGTGGCTTAGGGAGGCATGACAAATTTAAATCTCCACTCGAAGGGAACAGAAATTAATTTTAATAGGAGGCACTGTGGTCTAAAATTTAGTGGGGGAGGATAAGTAATCAAAAGTTATGTTTTCTGTCTTAGCTCAACCACTAACTTCTTGTGAGACTTGGCTCTATTGTAGAATTTAGCTGGTGAGGGAAATAAATCTACCTTTCAGCCGAGGAGTGCTGATGGCGGGTAATGACAACAGCTAAAATTTAATGAGTTTGTATTGTGTACTAGGCATGGTATTGAATTAAGTTAAATATTTTTAGCATATATTAAGTATATGTTAATACATGAGTGTGTTTTAATATATGTATACATATATCAAATATATTTAATAAAATATGCTTCATTTAACTAAATCTTATTTAATTTATATATCTTAAATTAAATGTACTACATATGAGAACTTCACTTTATGATTATCTCATCTTACAGCAGAGGAAGCGGAATCAGAAAACCATGTGCTTTGCCCCGGGCCCTGAATCTGGAATGCGGACAATATATATCATATTCAAATCTGACTTAATTTCAAGTCTCAGATATTAACTGCTTTATCACTCTGAATATTCATGCAGGAAAGTACAGATATATATTTAAAAGAAATCTGGGATTGCATTGAAAGGGTTAATGAGATGGTTCAGTTGCCTGAATAATCTGTTCCTCAAACACCCCAAGTACTCCGTGTTACTCCACTAATTTACTTTGTGTAAGATTGTCTGTTTTTAAAATGTAGTTTGTCTTTAGCAGTCGTCACAAAATGGCCAGGTGCTTCCATCCAGATGGACCTCTTATTTCCACTGAGAGGAATGGAAGGGCTGGCCCTGGAGCAGATTCTGAGCAACAAGCTACCTGACACGAGGAGCACTGTTGGGTGGGAAGGCCACAGTGGCGATGTCCGTGAGAAGACGGGAATGGCCTTTCCAGAGCTGAGGAAGAACCAGAGGTCTCTGTGGCAAAGCAGAGGTGGAAGTCAGAGGGGATTCAGCTATCCGTCAAGAGGAGGGACCCATAGAAGGGTTTGTTTGAGCATTGTCTACAAACTCCTTTGCTGTCAGATTCCTTTCTGTTTGCTTCAGTCTACAAGCAAGTCCAATCCATGACCTCTGACATGGATGGCCTTTGGAGAGGCATCGTGACCATTTGTCTTTGTGACATGACTGTGACTGTATTCACAGCTCCAGTTGTGAATCCAATACCCACTATCCAGATTCACAGTCTCCTTGACCCCTTTGTGAAGGGTAAACCACAGTGCCCTCTTCCTCAGGACGCTTGCAATAAAATCTTCCTCAGAACCTCCATTTTTTCCCTCAATCTGCCCACTCATGCACTCAGGAGAACTCAAACAGAACATTATTAAAGGATAAGAGATTCCCCGGGGACACGGAAAGAAATGAGGTAATTTCTTTAAAGGTGGATATTGCACACCCCCATTAAGTAGCAGCAAGAACCCCAGAGAAGAAAGTATACTTAACAGTCTAAAACACAGTCCCAAACAGAGGAGAAGGTAGGCTTGTTTCAATCATCTGCCCCTTGTTCTGTAATAAAAATGTATTTTTTCCCTGAGAACAATTTAGTGTGGCCAATAAAAGCCCAGCTAATTTCTAAATCAGCATGGAGCCAAGTCAGCCACCCAGGAGCTCTCTCCTAGGGCAATATTTCTGAGGCGCACACAATCTATACTAAAGCGATCAGCTTCCCTCCGTCCTGCCAAGGGGATGCGTTAGCAAAGCCCAAAATATGACAAGAGGAAATTTATGTGCAACTTTTACACATAATATCTCATTATGACTCTTCCCAATCTTTCAATTTTAAAAATAAACGGCCTTTGTAATGATTTTACCAGGAGAACATCTAAAGTAAGATTAAAAAGAAGAGAAGAAAGTGGTTCAGCCACTGCGATTTCTTTCATGTCTCTGGGTCTTGCTTTGTGGAAATTCCTTCTCTGCTTCCTTTCATTCCTTCTTGCACTCCTGATATTTCTTTCCTCCCTGTTTGTCATTCTTCCATCTTTTATTCTTTCCTTTTATTCTTTCCTTTACTTACTCCTGTAAGTAAAAGTAGAAACTCTGAGGTATGACATTTCACTTACAGAAACAAGATCTCTATTAGCAAAACTACTCTGTTTGGTACATGATGGAAATTTCCATTTAGAATGCAGCATCATTTGCCCATGATTCTGCTGTTGATTTATGTTGGAGTCCCAACCTATTCTCTTCCCATTTCCTCCACACCCTGATTCTTAGAAATGCTCATCAGTTTCAGTCAGACTCACAGGAGGAGATTCCCTGAGTCTCCTAGTGTGGCACTCAATCCTGTTTGGTTTTCTGCTCATATCAGGCCCAGGACTCCTAGATTTCGCTTTGTTGTGAAAGCAAGACAGCATGAGAAAAGGAGTCCCAGCTACCAAGTGGTGACCACTCCTTTGGAAAGACTCAGTATTTCTTTTCTTCGTGTTGACTTTAGGTTTTTTTAATTTGACCCTTTTCTGTGGAGGGAATCCAGCTGTGGGTGCTCATCTCCTTGTGTATATGTATTCTTCCTTTCTGTCTAGAGACCTGCCTCCTATGGCCTTATCAACCTTTCTTAATAGCAGAACTCAAGGGCTGATTGTTCATACTCATTAACAATTTACCTTGAACATTTATTTCTTCTGTATATTGATTTATTCAGACATTATCTATGGAAAGACAATTTTGTCCAAACTCAGAATTCACAGTAGAGCTGGAGAGCTGTCCTTGAAGAGTTAAGTCTCTCTGGTGAGATAAACTTTAAACCATGATATTATGAAAATGTCCGAATGGATACTAAACTGGAAGCAGGTATGTTTGGCTGTGCCTGGCAGATTCTGGCTGGATATTAAATACTGGGTATAGGACTTCCAATGCCATCAAGGAGGATGTACTGACAGAAGTATTCTCAGCACCATGCTCTCTTAGTGTTGATGGTTCTAAATTCTTAGTCTGACTTTTGTGAGTCACATCATCCTTTTTCAAGCTGGCCAAGCCTATTCATGGCTCTTTGAGAGTAAAGGTTTATTTTAATACTACTCCAAGTATCAAGTAGTTCCTTTCAAGCCTGACACAATGAGACCCAACTGGTAGCTTGATCCTTGATCTGGAGTCAAGAGAACTTTGTTGAGGTCATGAGAAAACTAGAACTATCTGGACAGCAAATGTTGGAATGGGTTCTGATCTGTTACCCTACCAATTGGGTAGACTCTTTGCTTTTGATCAACTTATGAGACATAATATAGTGATCATATGTCACGTATGCAGCATCATCAGCATGCCATTCATAGCATGATTTCACTCAAACCTCCCACTTCCATGACAGGAAAGGTTCTTACCTCTGTGAGCTGCAGATGAACAAGCTGAGGTTCTTGAATGTGCAAAAACTTGCCCATGGGCACACAGACATAGCATCAGGGTCAGGATCAACTGCAGGGCAGTGAGGGTCAGATAACACACATCAAGGCTGCCTGTTACTGCCTCCTGCATCCAAGATGTTTCTGTAGATTACATATTTTCATTACCCATGGTCTTTCCTTGTTTTTTAATCTCAGCCTGATTTTTATCTTTTCCAAAATCCTCTAAAGATGTCTCTACACCCAGTGACCTATCCCTTCTGAAAAATCTTTGACTGAACACTGAGTAGCTATCATGCACCAGGCTCTCAGTTAGGTGCTTTGCCATGTATCTTTGCTTGAGCTTTTGTACTAAAACTGAAAGCAAGATCAAAAGGCAGCACACCTCTGCTGGCTGTTAGGCTACATAGGAACCACAATTCACAGCTCTACTAATACGCAGAATATATCTACGGCCATACCACCCTGAACGTGCCTGATCTCATCTAATATGCAGAATATCTTACCTGGAAATGTTGAAGGCAAGACTTGAGCTCATTTCTACCTTAATGTCTCAGACAAAATCTTCTGTCTTCCTTTCTGTGACCCTCTATCAGCTCTACTCTGATCCAGCCTTTACCATAGTGCTTAGCATTCATACTCACTTAAGAAATAATTTTGAAGATGAATAAGTAAATTAATTTATTTAGGAACAGCTAATAGTTTAGTAAAAAGGCAGAGAGATTCTGAAGTCCTTATTCCTGAGGCTCAGAGCCAAGCTCTGCCCTGCCCAGTCGTGGGATCACAGGAAGGTAGGCTTCCCCGTCTGTCTCATTGGCTGGGCAGAAGCACATGCCTGACCATGACTAATCATTGGCAAAGCAATAAAATGCATTTAAAGTTGCCTCTTTCTGTATGGCTTTTTTCTTCTTTTCCAAAGGATATGTGTTAGCCTGCATTTTTCCCAGAATAGGAAAATGGGAACAATATGGAGGACAAAAAGCAAAGAAAGAAGATAACATAAAACAGCCACGTGCTGAGTGCTCACAAAGTGTTGGGCTCCATTGTTTCTCACTTTCTGTATACATTGATTCTCACTTTCTGACTTAAACCTTCTAACCACTCTTCAAATACAGATGGAATATAGACAGAGATAGAATCAGAAAGAATAGAGTTCATTGGTCCTAGATCACACAGCTAGTGAGTATTTGGCCAAGATGAATATGCTTCTAATTCCAAATCTAGTGCTTTCCTAGAATGACAAGTGCAGGCTGGCTGTATGAAATTCAGCCTCAAGGTTTGGGGTCAGAATTCAAGGTCTGGGTGAGACTTGGGAGACAGAAAACTTGAGCATCAGGATAGATCCTCTGTGCCAGAGGTAGAACAAATGTCAGCATGCAACATCCAAAAATGATCTGCCATATTTTTACTTCTCCAGATACTATCCTACCAAACTGAGTGGCAAGGTCAAGATAGCCTTGATCTTTGTAAAATTCTTAATGCAAAACTAAAGTAAAAATAAAAACAAACAACAGCGATAAACCTACTGAGAAAGAGTTAACTGTCCCTTTTTCTTCTTTTTTTCTTACAAAATCTAAACAGAGTGTTTTTTCTCCCTCTCTCTTGAAGTGATTAAATTTGAGTCTAAAATACAAAGTAGAGAACATTGTGTAGAAAGTGCTTATTTTCTTCTGATGTTTGATAGGAATTAGGATTAGCAAAATCCAAACTCTGTGTTCTCTTTCATGCAACTTGTCATTTTTGTCAAACAAGAAGCTGATTACGTTTCAATCAAAAGAATAAAAGACTCCAGAAAGATTCCTCTTGGAAAGTGGTGGCTTCAGCAGTTCACCCGTGTGAAATAAATACAATGCTATCTTGCAACTTAACTCTAAGGATGACGTACCATTTCCTTCCTGTTTCAATGGTAAAGTTTTGGAGTACAACATCTCTAGATTTCCTAGATAATATATTTCAAGCCAGTCATTGTGAGTGGACAGAGGGGGAGACCCTGGGAGAAGAAAAAAGGATGGGCAGAGTGGAGAAGACCCTTATGATTTTTTTTGTAAAAACAGGTGCATAGTATTTACCTCCCTCCATTTGGTAGCTCCTTGCTTGCTTCCGCACATTGCCTCTAGGAATTGAATTGACTTACAAAACCCAAGATGATGCCCAAAAGGAGAGCACACCCAATACTATTATGGACTACTGGACTCTTTTAGTATATTTTGCTGAATTAACACACCTATAATATTCAAATAACTGAACTAAACAAAAAAGGGGCTACAGATGAATGTCCATTTTGTATCTGTGTATTCAAAGTGGTT
>NDGM011004375.1:0-16857 GCA_002564305.1 Octomys mimax
AGGATTTATCCTGAGATCCTGTACCTCAGAATGTTTGTCAGTGTCAGCCATGTGGACGAGTCATGGCTGGTTGTTCTTTTTAAGAAAACATCTTTACTGAACAGCCAGCTGGCATTCCCAACAGGAGAACACTACCTCTGGTGTATGGCATGGGCAGTTTGGCATGCAAAAAAGACTCAAAATTAACACTCAAAAATTTAGGATATGTGTCAGATACGGAATATGTTATGGAGAGAAGAGTTTGAAATTGGATGTAAAGGAAAACATGAAGCACAGTTAAGGAAGAGGAGAATAACCTGGAGGAGAAGGATGGGGATAATGGTGGGGATGATGATAAAAAGGTAGAAAGAGAGAAAGAGATGATGGGCGTGGATGGATGGGTGGATGGATGGATGGATGGATGGGTGCATGGATGGGTGGATGGATAGGCCAAGAATTATTCCATGAAATAAAACCTTTAAAAAAAAAGTAGTAAAGGCCAGCCAAATAGCTCAACGGATTAAAGCACCTGCAAGCAGGTGCAGGGGCCAGGGGTTATATCCCCCGGCCTGCTGTGCCGGGCCCACTCCAGGGGTGCACTGAGACAACAATTGCAACTGGGCGTCGTGGTAAGCACCTGTAATCCCAGCTCTAGGGAGGGTGTAAACAGGCAGATCACTAGGAATCCGATCTAGTAGTGAGACGCCGAACACCTTGTAGATCCTTCCCTAAAATACAAAAAAGAAAAAATGATAGATAGAAAGAAAGAAAAGAAAAGATCTTGAAAATATCCTGATCACATACTATACATCAGGCACTGGAGTTTTTAAAAATATTTTACACTGCTGTTTAGAAATTATTATATGACATTGTCCACTGATGACAAGATCAAGGTGCTTTTCTGTGTCTGGTTACATTTTATACATTCCAAAACCTGTGATGTAAGAGTCTGAAGGTGATGTCCACCTTACCAATGATGACAGCAATGGTGCTTGTGAGCTGATAATAGTGATAATCATGCTCTTGGGATTTATTTCATATTGAAGAAAAGATTTAATAGGCTCCAAAATGTTATGAGAACTAAAGAGTCCCACCACTGGTAAGTTTTGCCGAGCTAGAATAAGAACTTAGATGCCCAACCTGCAACGTTGGTTAGCTGTGTCTTCTACCATATTGAGTAAATAGACTATCAGATGGTTTATTTTTTGATGCCCATGGTATAAAAAAGAAATAAAAACTAGAATCTGCCAAATCCTATAGTTTCACTTCTAAAAGAGGGAGAGTTTTAAAAGGACATCTGAAGTTTTACCATGTTTCCATTTCTAGCTTGTGCTTTTCTCTCCTGGCAAGGAGGGCTGAAATAAGAATTGGTCGTAAAGAAAATGTTTCACTCTAGCTCATATACACATTTCTGTGCCAATGTTAGCTTGTACCTTTATAGCTAATACACATAAAAAGAATATTTAGACAGGTACTTCACAAAAGCGTGGCTATCTTAGGAAGTCAGAGGGTCATAACTGTCCCTCAAAAATGTCATGCTTTTCAAAGAGCTTCAACTTCACCAACCTTTCAGGTTTCCACCTGCTGGCACTACAACCCCACTGCATGCTGCAGCCACTGCAAGTCTATTCACAACACAAATACGATTGCTTCTCTCCAGAGGTGAAGAGTCTCATGTCTCTTCCCTCTCCTGAGTCCTCTGCAGAAGAAAGTTTTGGCTCCTTAACTTTGTACTGAATGCCTTCTGTGACCTGGTCATTGTTGAGCACCACTGCTTTGCTTTCTCACTCTTCGTTCAGCCTTTCATGTGCAATTTGACAAAAGCAGATCCCATGTAGCTGTAGTCCTCATCACACACCTCTCTGATGCTCTGAGGCTTTGGGTAGGCCAGTCTTGGCACTAAAATTCAGCCTTCTTTCTTAAGGAATCACTTTATCCAGAAACACATTCTGAAGATGCCTCAGAGTAGAGTAGAAGAAATATTTGATGCCTACTTCTATCATAATGTATCATAATGTACTATAATGTGTGTTATAGTCGGGGTTTACATAGGAAAAGATTTAGTGCAGATCACATAATACATATTATTATGTATTATGGAGTATTTCATAGTATTCATGCAAAGATTCAAATATAGAGAATTGTGGGAGATCTTTCCATGCACTAGAGACCCAAAGAATCCTGCTAAGAGCCTGGATCCCACTGCAGTGTCCTCCATGAGGCTAGCTGGAGGCCTAGAGCCAACGACAATGTCTCCTGCAAGTCTATATCAAGGATCTACACTGGGAAGGCCCACAGGACGACATTAGAAGCTAGAAAGTCCGTACCAGCAGGATGAAGGAACTGCACTGAAACCAGGAAGCGAAGCTCAAAGTAAGGACCAGTGTTCCCCTGAGAAGAATCACAGCCATCCTCAGCAACAGCAAGGACACAAGCTCCTCTGATGATAACAGCCAAGTTCATACTGGGAAAGCTACCATGACAAGCCTCTTCCGGAGGATCAGGAGCATACCATCTTCCTGTCCAGCTCTTCTTTTATGCAATAATCCTCAGGTGGGTCTTCCATGCCCCAAATCATACTGATTCAGTTCAGCTGGATATTACAAGATGACCATTAGTTAAGCCACCGTAGTGTGTGTTTCTTAGAGCAAATTCTAATCACCATCATCATTATTGCCATCATCCCCCTAACTCCAAGTAATCACTGAGACTCATCACCGAAAACAGATTATCATATTTAATAATGATGACACTGCTATGAGATTGGACATTAATTTAATTAACAAAAGCATGTGACCCCCAAATTTAGCAATGCCTAGAACATACAAAGCATTACCATAATGTGCTGCCTAATAATCCCAAAAGCTAAGTGGATAATGATTTGCTCATTCATTCTTAGAAATGTTTTATTTTAAGAGTAGTTTTAGATTTGCAGGATGTTGAAAATGTGATAGATCTGTCCAGCGCCAATTTTTCTCTAATATTAATATTCTGCATTAGTATCAAATATTTGGAACAATTAATGAACTACAGTTTATATAAAATTACTAGCTAAAGTCTGTAGCTTATTCAGATTTCCTTAGTTGTTACTTAATGTCTTTCTCTGCTTAGGATCGCATCCAGGCTATCACTTGAAATCCACTTGCAGTGCCTCCTTGGGCTCCTCAGAGTTATGGTAGTTTGTCAGGTTTTTCCTGTTTTTGGTATCTGATAATTTGGGGAAACAGTAATCAGATATTCTGGATAAGCCTTCATTGGAGTGTGATGCTTTTCTCATGATTTGTTGAGAGGAAAAAAGACCCAGACAGTAAATTAATGAATTTATGGGGAGAAAGACCGGGATGGTGAAGTATCATTTCCATCACATCAAGGCCACACACTGTCAGTATGACTTATGGCAGCTGATGTTAACTTTGATCACAGAACAAAAAGTTTTTGTCAGGTTTCTTATGAACAACTACATTTCCATACTGTAGACCTTTGAAGGAAATCACTATATACAGTCCAAACTTAAGGCAGAGTGTCTAGACAGGTTTCTGTATTTAGAATCCTACATGAAAGAATTGTCCCCTTTCCACCTCTTGTTAATTTACTTAATCATTTACTTAACTTATGGATATTAATTTATAATTTGGGTCTTCATCCAATACTACTTAATTTTGTGGCTCTGGTGGATGCAGTTAGGGCCTTTGAGACCTTTTTTTCAATTGGCTCCTGTACTTTTGGACACAACCTGCTCCATATGAGGATTATATTATATTTGAGCATTTTTCTTTGTGCTCCAGGCTCATCTTGCCTGTTTCCTTGCCTGGTCATCCTAGAGCTAATCCTTTCTTCAAGCAGTCCTCATTTCCTTCATGGAGAATGGTATTAGGAACCAAGGTGTGCTGCTGGCTCATTGTTGATGTTTTATTTAGGCCTTATCAGCTACTGAGCAAAATAAACAAACAAAATCTCTCTCTCTCTCTCTCTCTCTCATATATATATATATATATATATATATATAATTTATGTACATATACAAATATATCTATAAAAATTTGTATCCATAACTATCTCTACCTGCACTAAGCTAAAGCTGATTTCATACTGATGTCTCCAACTCTAGTTCATTACCCTGTGAATCACTTTACCCGCCTTCCCTTGCTTAACTGTAAATTTCCACTCTGGCAGTAAGAAACAGGACTCCCCCCATCTGCCATCCCTTTGTCTACTTGTTCAGTTCCAGCATGCGTGCATAGCAGTATCCAAATCATTAACCTATACCCTGCAGAAAACAACTTTATCAATCTGAGTACAGTGCTTATGTGTGGTTCCTGTTGCCCTAAATCTTACCAACCACTCATCTCCCAAGTTACTTAGATCAGCACCTTTTCCTCCTCCCCCTCCATGAGGCTAGTGGATGCATTTGTAACACAGTTACATTCGCTTGTCACAGTTTGCCTTCCTTCCTGGGATTCCGGATTTCAAAATCATTTTTATGTGCATACATTAAAGTTCATTTTTCTTTAAATACAGTTCTGGAATTCATTCTTTTTTATGATCTGTTCATTTCCGACTCATTCATTGTTTACAGCCCGCCTATTTCACACATGAAAAAATGAATTAATTAATATTTAGGGAAGAACTCACACATCATATTCAAAGTCAAATAGAAAAAGTCAGCATCTACACATTGGGATGGGGTAGGTAACTACCAGCACCTGTCAGGAGACACTCAGCGCATTGAGGGTTGAAGCTGGCTCTGAGCCTCCTGGAAGCCACCGCATTGCAAAGAAGCACGAGCACCAGCGAGCAGCCAGTGCCTTCCTGATGCAAACAGTCAAAGCCAGTTACAAGGACACACCATCGGAGGGTGTGATGGGACCAATGTAAACTGATATTGGCTTTCTGTGTAGACTCTTCAGTGGGTGGTAGGCGCTCTGGTTTGACTCTAAAATCCAGAGAAACTTAGATTTCAAAGTTCTCGTGGTTGCTCCATGACTAGCACCCTAAAGGTCCACGCAAACACGTAACATTCGCTGTCGACAATTGGGAATGGGCCCTTATCATCACCAGCATCGGCAAGAATGTGAAACATTTATGTTTTCCCCTCGTTCAATTTTAACGACCGCCTGGGAAGTCTATTACCTGGTATAAGGCCATTCCCATTTTTCAGGTAAGCAAGCTGAGGGTCACAGAGGGATTGATTTCTTGGTGACACACAGGGAGGACAAGGGACTCAACCTCAGAATCCAGACTCTCCCTTCAGAAAGCGGTGCTTGCCATTTCTCTCTGTAGACCACCTCAGGGACCATGCCCCAAATACAGCTGATCTCGGTGACAATCTGAAACTATGCCTGTGAGGTTTCTCTTTCTTGATTCCCACGAGAACCTGCACTAAAGGACCTGAGATTTCAGCCTAGACATTACAACTCCCCAGAGGCGTGCTAGGCCCATAGGGCCTTTTAAAGAGTTACAAAGTGGTCTTTGGCCTTTTTTGACCACGAACAGATATTTTTGTTTTGCTCTCTCAATTCATTCCTAAGTATTACTCTCTTTTCCTCACAAAGCAAACATCATTTTAAAAATAACTAAAGGAGTAAATATAAAGAGTAAAATCTTCTGAGCTGTCAGAGCAAGTAGTGTTCAGTCTGTTCCTTCCACTTGCTCAAAGGCTTTTCACTTTTATTTTACACAGAATTCAAATGTCAATAATTTCCTGGTATCTTGGCACAAAACCTACTAGAAACAGGAACTGGGAAGAGATAATAATAGGTACTACAAGAATTAGGTATTACATATTAAAAATAGGAAATTATCCAAGAATTTAGACTTTAAGTGCCTGTGTGTACCTTAGTTTCCCCTGACAGTATTAATTTATTTAGACAGAGAGGCATAATCTGTGCTCATAAAGATGTTTCCAAATTAATTTTTCAGTCGAAATAACATTTTGTGCACTACATTTGAAATACTGGTATTGGATTCTGTGGGTATTTGCTAAGAAAATTCTCATTCCAAATGATGAAAATAAGTAAATGCTCCAGTGTGTACCATAGGAAAACCTTAGATCTATTGAAATCAAGATAACACCATATTACTCATTAACTCAATAAACATTTACTATGTATAAATTGTACATCAGGAACTGGGGATAGAGAAATAAATAATATCGATCCCTGTCTTTAGGAAGCCCAACATCTAATTGAAGCATCTGTCTCCAAGGATCTGGATTGCTAAGGTTTTTATGGCATGAAAGGCTGCTGGTTAAATCTTTCCTACTCTGTGAGTCTTTCAAGACCCTAGAGGTAAGAATCACTGAATCAAACCTTTAAAGTTTGAGAAGAAGCAACAGGGTTTGTGTGCCTTAAAAAGTGGAGAGGAAGAAGCCTTGCTACTGCTGAATTTGGGCAGACAAAGGAAACCTTAGTCAATAACTTCTACTCTGTGGATCCACATAAACTTAGGCAACCACTATAAATAGAGAGCAATTTTGTAAATGGTATCTCTTCCATGATCAACTGCAAGAGTCAGCTATGCAACACTAGAATGAAATACCTGAGATAATGAGCTTACAAAGGAAAAGCTTTGTTTTGCTCACAGGTTGGAAGGTTCCAGTGCAAGACAGGGTAGACCCATGGCTTTGGTTTTCTGACCCATGTTGGATGTCAATGCCAGGGATCACATGAAAAAGCAAAGTGCTCACCTCAGGGCCAGGAAGCACAAGAAAAAAACAGGAAGGGGTCGAGGTGCAGCTATGCATCCCCCTTGAGTACATCGATGACTGAAGGACCTCACAGGCTCTACCTCCTAAAAGTTTCATCACCTCCTGTCTTAGCTACTCTTCTTTTATTGCTGGGAGAAAATAACCAACACCCAAAGCTAAAGGTCAAAAAGGTTTATTTAGCTCAGTTTGTAGAGGTCCATGATCAGCTGGTTCCAAGGCTGGTTGCTTCAAGAGAAATTCATGATGGGAAGAAGACAGAAAAAGCAACAAAAGGGCTCAACACAAGCCTCTTTCTCTTCCTTGTATCGAATCAAGTCTACTGGGATTGGGGCAGTGACGATCCAATCAGTGGACTGATCCAACAATTATCCAACGTTAATCCCAGGACCTTTAAACACACCACTGCACTGACTCAATCACACACCCTCGATTCAGCCACTGCTGAAAAAAACCCTGATTGCTTGAGGTTTGTGGATGACATCTGGACACGAACCATAACATTTACCAACAGCATTTTCCTGGTTACCATGTCTTTAACACATGGGACTTTGGATTTGAGATTCACCAATTAGTAATAACTTAGCAACATAGGTGCCATTTGCCCAGTTTTGGTGGGGTAGAAAAGTAAAGCCTTGAAGGCCTAACCAACTAGCCAAGCTTAGCATCTGTACAGCCAGTCTAGGTAAGGAAGGATGATTCAATCCTGCCCCATTTGGTAGGAAATCTTAGTTGTATTCCACCATCTCACTTGTCCTTGCTCAGAGGAGTTTGGCCTGAACAGAATAAATATCTACAATTGCATGCAGTGGATAAAAGGGGAAGGACGAGGGGTGATCAAAAGAAAAGTAGAGAAGTTAATTTTTATTTTTCTTTTATCCATGACAGGGTTTCTAATACACCCCCCCATGTTACATGTGAGGCTATATTGTTGCAGTTAGTGCAAACTCTAATTCAGTAACTTGAGAGAGTTTAATAAAAAGAATATTGACAAAAAGCTATGGGACAGTGAGAAAGCTCACAGCAATGAGCAGCATGCAGCCTCCAAGGCTAGAAGAGGGCCACAGGACAAGGAGCCATGTTTGGGATCCAGAGAGAGAAAGCTAAGGGTAAAAGCCTCCTGAAAGGAACTATGGCCTCCGTGCCAGAGGCTAATGTCAGCCCATCACCACTCACAGGGAGAGAAACACAGAAATAAGACCTCAACTGGGTCCTTCCTTTTTCTCCACAGGTGTTTTCCCCACTGGCTACATCCAGGGAGAAAGGGAAGCCCCTAGTATGAAATTTTGAGGTCAGGAACAGTTCAGAAGGAACAGGGATGCATGCATCTGAAGAGGGAGTCAGAACACCTGTGTTAGCCAACTTCAGCCATCCCAATGGGAACCAGGTAGCTCAGTAGGGAGAGACACTTTCCCATTAGAATTTTAATCCACCTTAGGGTTCTTCTCAGGCCAGGCTTCTAGATAACTGAGAGTCATTGGCGGGACTTGTCCTGGGAGTTGGAATACATTTGTCCTCTTAAGCCAATACAAACCATGGACCTTGTTCCTTAATCTTTATTTTGTTTTGATCATTTTGACGTCAATAACACCCTATCAGTTCTTGATAGATAACCTTGATCATCTAAAACTTTTGGTTTGGGCAGGGGAAATAGCTAGGCCATCTAAGTACCTGCCTGGCAAGCACAAGGACCCAGGTCCATCTGATCTCTGAGACCACACACAGTGCTGGTGCAAGAAACCCTGGTGCACCATGCTGTCTGAAAGCCAGGCCTGGTCTCACATGCCTGTAATCCTAGTGCTAGGGAGGCTGAGACAGGAAGATCTCTGTGAGTCTGAACTGAGTAGGGAGATGCTGTAGCAAATAAATAAATAAATAAATAAATCCATTGGTTTGCTTGAGAATATTGGACCTGCTTTATAGATTTAAAAACTGTGCTGAGAGACATAAACCTTCTCATTAAAAAAAAAAAAAAGACAGCATTGATTTCAGGGATGCTCACACCTTATGAATTGGGCTGGGCAGCCCTGGAGAAGTCCTGTGTCTTATAGGAGCCTCAGATATCATCCATGTGCATCATGAATTGCAAATGTAACTATCAGAGTAGTATATTGGATTGTCTAAGAATGCAAAAGAAAACTACAAGAGTATGTATTGCAAAATTCACAAGAGGAAAACATTTTTTGGCTTAATTTTTATTTTCTACTAAGACAGAGGTCAAAATAAAACAAGCAGTACATCACAAAACAAGTTCTAGAAATTCCTGGTGAGAAAATGGCCTAGTCTTTCTAAGCCTTAGTTTTCTTATCTAGAAAACAGAGTGCATCCACCTCAGAGACTATTTGCTGTTTCATTACATTTAATAAGATTAGCTTCGGGTATTAATTTCATCACATCGTCATGGATGGGAAGAATGGTTTCAAAGTAGTGGACAGGTCTATACATTATACTTTAATTGAATAGCACTAACTGGGTTTTGTCAGACTCTGAGATTTATGACTTAGGAGGAGACAGACATGAACAGACACCATGAACAGACCTCTCGTGGGACAACAGCAATGAACAGAATTAAATTCTCAGGTACTGCTTCCTCCAAAACTCCCTTCTGCATTTTTGTGTGCCCAAGACTCAGAGGCCTTTCCTTTAATCTTGTGATTTTTGATGTGTGCTGATTGAAATCACTGATGTGTGAGTCAGAGCGACGGGCACCCCCTGCCCCCCCATGCCAACACCAGCTTCCTGCTTGCCCCATCAGCCACTCAATTTGTCTGGGTGGCTTTCCTCCTCAACTGAGGGAGGAAAGGAAGGATGGAGGGAGTAAAAAAGAAAGGAAGAAGAAAGTACAGAGGGAGGGAAAATAGATGAAGAAAGATATGGAGGAAGAAAGTAGAAATATTTGCAGCAGACAATCTACTATAAAGGTCCATAACTGTAAATACATCAACCTCTCTTTGAAGGAAAATCCGTTTGTTCCTGTAGTCCCCTTGTTACACCCATAGAAGGTGTTCAGCATGAGCAAAAGAACACCAGGTACCAACCACGTACTCTGTGCTCAAGATTTATAGTTAATAAAAACTGTACATTCTCTGAAGTAGACTATGTTTTCCCTAATCAATTCCCTGAACTAAGCATATGCATTTGTCTGTAAGAGACTTGCCATAAGTACTGGGGTGCTCACCTTTGTTAAATTCTGAAATGAACCCATAGGAGCTCAAATTTCACACACAGTCCCATGGCTGGGCTCTGACTCACACTGAGTTTCCTAAAGCGCAAGGCAGGATTCATTGAACTAAAGGCAGTGGTTGAAAAGAGACACATATGTCTCCATCGCTAAAGTTTGGTCCTTTTCCAGTATCAGAGTTAAAATGAAAGCACAGAAGGCAGCCATGAAGCACAGTGCTGTTTCCCTCCTTAGAACAAGAGAGGGAGTGCGCTGCAAGTGAGAGGCACCTGAGTGTTTGGGCTTTTGGAGATGGGACTAGGGTGAGGACATCCACATCAGCTTAGTCTGGGAAGGCTGGTGTTTGGACCCCTGCCCTCATCTTCAAATGTTGGTTCCAGTGAGACTGAGATCCATCTATCAGTTCTGAACTCTCTGCAAGAAAGGCTTCGCTGTGAGGGAAGGGGCTGGCCTTATTTTTCCAGTAGAAGGCTATTATCTTCCAACAGCTGTTTATAGTTAACTGCAGCCCATACTTAAAGCTTAAAAGCTGGAGCCTTATTTAGTGCCTGTGGATTGGCGATGAATAGATTCAGGCTTAACTCTTTCTTCTCCTGCTAGTTCATGGCTTCTGTGGGGTTTGGGTCTGTTTTTAAATGACTTGGTTCCACTGCACATGTTTAGAACCTTTTGAGGAAGGGGAGAAACAACTTCCCCACGCATTTAAGTTCGTAATAAAGGTAACTTTTAAAATTTGAAAGAAAAGTGAGAAAGAAGGAGGGCTGGGGCATGTGGGAGAGGCTAACAGCTGTTTTATGTAGGATAGCTATGGAGGCCCCATGTCAGGAGCATGCTGAGCAAGGCTGTTGTATATTTTATTTTAGTTGATTTTGGTGATCAACACTTTGATAATGATATGATTTTGCTCATTTCAAAGGACAGGAGAAAGGAAGCTGGGATGGTGAATCTCAAGGCCAAATCAAGAAGAATCTGGCTGCAGAGCCCTTTACACCTAGATTACAGTGAATTCTACCCTCTGCTAACTCCCAAGCACTAATGGAGGCCGTGCTGTGTGCCCTGCCCTGAACTGCTGTGCCATGAGCAGAAGATGCCAGCCCAGTGCGTTCTGAGGTGAGCCAGAGAGGGCGCAGGTGTATGGGATGCACGGAGAGCATAGGAGAAAGGCAGTGGTGGCCACAGAGGCCGCTCACTCTCTCCAGAGGGAGAACAGATCAGAGCCCACAGGAATTTAGGAAGGGAGAAAGTGTACGTGGAGGAAACTCGGCAGGATATAACAGCTGAACTCTGTGCACATGCTGGAATGCACAGCACTGATGGAGTGGGGGGCTATGAAAGTTGGGTGGGGCCAGAGCCCCATCAGCCCCTTGGCTGCTGCTCCACAAGCCTGGGAATGAACAATGTGCTGGGCAGATTGGTCCCTTAGAAAGATCTCTCTGGCTGTGGTGGAAAGAATGTTTGAGAGGCCAAAGGAAGGTAAGAAAAGCTGGGGGACTCCCTACCAATCCAGGAAAGGTAAGTGCTCATAGATGTGGGCACAGAGTCTGAACTGAAGAGCCATTTAGTAAGTAGAACAAAAACAAGTGGCATTCAATCTCCACATCTCTCTAAATACTAAAAAGAGGTTAAATTTTCCAGCAGGAAGTTGGAAGGAACATGGCTTAAACCACTAACTCAACCCCAAATGTCATACATTCTTGAGGGCTACAATGCTAACCAGCGGGGTTGGGGATGCAGTAAGACCACGCCAACACACTGGCCTGTATGCACTCATACACACACACACACACACACACACACACACACTCACTCATTTTCTCAGTACCTCTGGAACTTTTGTTCTCCTTTTGTTTGACTACAGCATCTTTCCTGATGACAAAGGAAACCAAAGATTTTGAAATCCATTGTTGAGCACAAAGAGAGGTGGAGTAAGAGGGTTGTGGGGGGGAAACTTGGCCGACTCTGAACTTTATTCTCTGCCTTGGTACCCAACAATTCTCAGTGGGAGAGAGAGTGGCTTGCCAAAAGACTCTGTGTGACTGGGCTAAACGAGAAGAATATGTAAAGTTCAAGATGAAAAGACAGGCTTCACAGCTGAAAACAGAGCTGGGAGCCCATGGAGCTTGGGAAAGGAGGCTTCACAAAGAAAAGTGCTTATTTGCAAACTCATTTCTCTGCAGTAAATGCTCCCAGGACCTCTGGCAAAAGGAATTCCTGGACACAGGCCTTTGCATTGAGCTGTTAGTGATCTGCGGTTAATTACCTCTCGCCAGGCTCCTTTCTGTAGCCAATCCATGGGGCAGCCCGCAGAGGTCTGGGGCAGAGGTTTTGCCATTTTAATTCCAGCATTCAACAAAGTTAAAGTCTTATAACTGCAGATCTGGAAAGAACTTTAGTTCTCCTTCTACTCTGAATTTCTGATTTTTAACTGTGATGTGTGTGGTAGATCAGACAAGGGAAGGGAAGCCAGGGGCACAAGGGCTCAGGAGAGCAGCATCTTCTGCCTATGGAGGGGAGAGTGGGGGGGGCGAAGGAATTTACCTCTTGCTGTCAGGAATGTCTGGGCACCTCGCTGTCACTCACAGGGAGGCTTTCCTGGTCTGCCTTGATTGCTACTGCAACCGAGCTATAGACATGCTTCCTTCCCCTGATCCAGAGGCCTAAGGCCTCTTCCAAAATGACCTTCTCAGCACCCAATAATTGGCATAAAACATAACAAAGCCAGGTGCCTGTAATCTCAGCACTGTGGTAGCTGATGCAAGAGGATCACAAGTTTGAGGCCACCATGGACAGCTTAGTGACTTACCAAGAATCTGTTTCAGAAAAAAAAAAAAAAAATTCAAAGGCTGGGGATGTTTGTAAATACAATAGGGTCAGTTCAACCCTCAGTAGTGTGCACATGCACACACATACACACACACACACACAATATAAGCTTTCCTGAAAAGGAGATTTATTAGGATCCTAAAACAAGTTTCAGATCTACCAAGAACTTAAAAATGTGTGACTGTGTGTGTGATGTCTGTGTGTAAGGGTGTATGCATGTGTATGTGTGTGTATGCATACGTGTGTTTGTGTGCATGTGTGTGTGCTTGTACAGTGTCAAGCACCACTCCCTAACCTCACTAGGGTTATTTTTCAGAATTATTCAGGAAAGTATAGGCGTATAACACAGTCTGGCTTGCCATTTTTTACTTTATGAAGGTGAAGTGATACAGATTCAGTAGAAATCACTCTGAATGTTGAATTTCGATCTTTTCCCAGGATAGCAATATGAAGCATGACTCTCTCATGGCACTGAGTTCAGGCAGTGAGCCGAAGCCCGATCAGCCAAGCAATCTGGATAGTACACTCGGCAGTGTACATTGTAACCGCTAAGATGTGCTACCTGGAAGTTAAATGTATTAAGTGAATTTTCAGCTTATTGTATTTTCAACATTAGTGCGTTTATTGGAATGTAAATCACTGCATCTGTGTATATGTGTGTACAAATATGTGTGTGTGTGTGTGTGTGTGTGTGTGTGTAGATAGGAGAGATTGGTTTTAAGGAATTGTCTGATCAGATGGCAACAACTACACAAGCTTGAAATTTATAGGACAGGCCAGCAAATTCAGGTGAGAGTTGATTCTGCTGTTATAGTCTTTGGAATCCAAATTCTGCAGGGCAAGCATCTAGAAACTTCAGCAAGATTCTTATAGTTACAGTATTGGGGAGAATTTCTTCGTCAGGAAATCTTTGGCTTTGCTCTTAAGACTTTTGATTGATGACATGAGGTCTACTCACAGGATGGAGTGGAATCTGTCTTCCTGAAAAATTACATCTTTGGAAACACCTTCATGGCAATACCTGGGCTAGTATGTGGTCAAACAACTGGGCACTGTAGCCTCACCAAGTAGACACATAGAATTAACTGTCACAGAAGGTATCCTCACTGTCTTAGGTACTTTTCTTGTTGCTAACACAACACCAAAGCTAAAGGATGAAAGGTTTACTTAGCTTAGTGGTTAAGGTTTCAGTCCACAGTTGGCTGACTTCAAGGTAGGGTGGCACAGCAAAGGGGCATCGCAGAGGATGAATAGTCCATGGCAAAGCAGGACAGGCAGAAGGTAGTCATCAATGAAGTAGCAACCAGCGAGTGACAATAGCTTCTTTCAGCTCCTGTTATACTTTATCTAGGCTACCAGGTTTAGGGTGTATGACAAACCAATCAGTGGGCTAATTTGTCAATCATGCACCCTTAATGCCAGCTTCACACACTCTAGGTCCAGCCACCTCTGAAAAAGCCCAACTAGGACCACGTGAAGCTTTGGGGGAAATCTAAACACAAGCCATAATACCAATAGCGCCCAATCCAAGCTGACTGACTACATTGTGGGATATGTTATTGGTAAAAGATTTAAATCAATACAGGATAATTTATTTTTATTGGACCCAAAGTCATCTGAGATAAATAAATTCCATATACACCAGAAGTAAGCTCTTCCACGCAATTCAAAAATCCCCAGCCCACTTCCACACCTCATTTGCAGGCCAGCTTGGCACAAACTATACAAACTGAAGCCCACTTCCTCCCAGGCCTGAGCCACCCTTTTGTTTCCACAGACATCAGCCACTGAGCAGGCTGTGATAATGCCACACACCCCAAAGGAATGTGCTCCAGCCAAGGGGGCCCCTCATCCTGCACGTAGTCCTTTTCCTGGAATTTCTGTTCTCCCTTTTCTAGGTTTTAACTCAGGCCCATTAAGATCTCCTGACATTTTTCATCCAGTTCTTTATCCCTGACATCAGCTTTGTAGAGAGATTAAAATCTGTACTGAGCCCAGATTTCTTAGGCAATCCAAAATTAAAATTAGAAGAAAATCAGTAAATCATGATAAGATGAGCAGAAGCCAGATTCTACGTCTAGATTCTAGCTGTGCCAACTGGCTGACCCCCTCAGCAGGCAATTGCTGAAGGGCCTAGAAATGCTTCACATTGTTTGCGTTAAGGAGGCACTAATTCAAAACAAAAATCAAGAAGTTAAATCTACACTATGCTATTTTATTCTATTATAAAAGATAATGTGTCATTGTCTCCTATTCTTTCACATCTGGTTTGGCCTAAAAATCACCTTACAGGGAGAAGAGGAGAACCCCTCTCAGGGACTGGGTGTACAGATCCACACTGAGGTTTACTAGACATCTAGTGAATGAATGCAGACCTCATTTTCTGTTTGCTTTAGGCATATTTATAAAGGCATGGGGGAGGAATATGGTATAGGGTACTGAGTCAGATAAAGTAGATTCTAAGATGATTGAAAAAATCCATCCTCACATTCATGAGTTTCCTAATAGTGTGTTATCTATCCCAAAGAACTGAATAAGATATGGTTCAACATTTGCAGTGAGGGATCCCACCACATAGTGATTAAGAACTGCTAATCAATTGATCAGCATGAACACCAAAACCATCGAAGTGGTGGGTGATGTTAGGCAAGCTAGGGATGACAGCTGAGGAGGGTCATGTGATTACTTTAGTGTCACAGCAAATATCTGTGTACAGGCCTCAGCACAATAACACACTATAGTCCCTGGAGCCTCAGAAGTGTGGTCAGACTCTCACTGTCCTCTTCCAGTGTCTTGTGATGGAAGGACTACTGGTCCAGCTCTCCAGGAAGCTGTGTTTCTCTTTTGTAGCACCGTTTGCCATAGTGGCCTCTTGTGCCGTTGGTGAACCAAGTGCTGGCCTCTGATGTCTCTCTCCTTATTGCATGGTGCATTCTATGTGGTCAAGCATGGAAACAGTTATAGTGATTGACAGGACATAGCAAACAAGAGACCTGCAAACATTGATTAAATGAGTGAACCTGTCAACCACCCAAGCCATAGTTAAAGTACTACTTCCTCCAGGTGTGACCAGGCAGGTATTTATTCGTATGATGGTGTCTGCTCCTAGTCACCATAGATATGAATGAAACCTTAGATTTTTTCCATCTTATTCATTTTTGCCACCGGGTACCCACACTGATGTTTCATGTTTTCAGAATATTTAGAGGCTGCTGTATATATGAGATCATTTTTTCCAGCAACATTACTTGCAAGAATAATTCCTAGAAAATCACCATTAGTGAATGTCAGGCTACCAACTATACATCTTTTGTCTTTCTTTCCTATAAAATGTTTCTTCAAGCTTAATAAAAGCCATTGTGCTTGTGTTTCCTCTATACATACTCTATTCTTTAAGACATAAAGATGTTTGAGAGCATATTCGCCTAAGACATGAGTCAAAATTATTTGTAGTGTCATCTCTCTCTCTGTTGATTTTATGTCTTCATCTGTAGCCACATCCCACTGTATTCTAAATGTCCCAACCCAACACTGCATTGATGATGTCAATGGAGAAGTACTAATTAGCAGTCGTCCTGGAGATACAGGAAGAACACACCAGGAGTCTCATTGCTCATTTATCTTCATAATGGAGGAAATAGGAACTAAACAAATATTCTATGATGAGTTGAACAGAGAGGACTTTTAAAGTGTCATGGGAACATAAGTGAAAGAAATTGAACCTAAGTGTGCCAATACATGGTATTTGGAGACCATGACATTTAGGATAAAAATTAAAGGAGAGGTATCCAAGTGAACAGCAGTGTAGACAGTGGAAAGAGGTATAGAATATAACAGGAAGACCCAATGATCAATGGCAACATGTGCTAGTCAAGAAAATAAGAAGCTTGAACACTGGGAAAGAGAAGGACTTCTCCCATCATAGCATTCATTTTCCTTTGTCTCTATCTTGTCATTCCTGCTACTCCTGCTACTGCCTTAAATGCTATCTATCTTCTCAGTCCATAAGTATATGATTCCATGTTTATTTATATTCTGAAAATGTGCCCAGAGTCTCCCATGATGGAGTCTCTTCTTCCTCATAACTCTTTATTCAAACTCCTACCATGGCACTCATGGATTCGTGGCTCAGTATATGATGATTGTTTCTGTCCACTTTATTCACTGGATA
>NDGM011004384.1:0-18815 GCA_002564305.1 Octomys mimax
TCCCCTTAGCAGATTTAGAAAGTCACAGGACATCAACACCTCCAACATAGGCTTTCCTGGTTGAAACCTCATTAATTAATTATCCCAGACTTCTGGAATACATGGGAAGAAAAGGGGAAATGGACTTACATCATTAAAGCATAGTGTTTATTCTAATTTGAAAGCTGTTCATGGGCTTGTGGGAATGAAAAGATAAGAGTGAAGAGCCCAGGAACCCCGACCCTCTAAATTAATAGTACGATCAAAGCAAATGTAGTTATAATTAGGCTAATCATTTTTTAACATAACATGCAACTTTAAGTCAAATAAAATACTCTTGCCTTTGGGAAGATCTTGTCAATTCTCAATCTACCTTACCTAGACTGGGCTCTGTGCAGTGCATGCTTCCTGTAGGAACATTTGTAGGCAGATAATTTATGCAAATTGGCCTGCTTAAACTCTTAAATATAATTGGCAACAAATGATGGACAGGCAAGATTGGCACATGAAGGCTGCTCTTTTGTGGCCTCTGTGTATATCTGTGTCCAGGAATTAAGTTGCTGGATGTGTGGCATGTGTAGAGTATGTTATGAAACAGATTTAAATTTGCCTACATGAAATGTTCCATTCATGCATTTATCATTCGTTCACGCGATGGAAATCAAGTTCCAAGCTGTACCAGGTGCCAAGTTCTGGAGCTGGCACAGATGGCTGTGTTTCAACTATGAAGCCAGAGAAGCTAAGGTTGCAGCCTCTCCCAAGGCTTGGAGAGGTCCCTGGCAAAATGTCCACTAGGTCACACACTTCTGCAATTTCTCAGGTCAGATACTCTTTCACAACCATAAGTCCCAAGCTCCTTCTTCTCGCTGGTTCAACTTCCCATCAGGAGCATCAGGAGCAGAAAAAGCTTGCCAGCAGTACCAAGCCTGGCCATGCAGGGCAGCTCACTGACTATCCAGCACCCCAGCTTGCCTGGGCAGCACTGGGTTTCCCTAGGTTAGGACCTGTCCCATGCGTGTTACTTCTGTGTGCAGCTCTGGGACTGCAAATCTCTGGGACAGCAGAACCGGCTCCTGGTAGCACTTGCTGCTGGTTCTGCTCTGAGCACCAGCAGCACTGCCACTGGGTTGTAGAAGCTCATGCAGATCTGATGGTCACACAGAGCATCAGGGATGCCCAGCCCCTTTGGCCCCTGCTTGGTGGACAGTTGCTGGAGATTTGTGCTCTTTCCATCTCCCACCTGCCCTGTGCCTGCATGGCCCACTGTCCACCGTGCTATCTGAATGAGTTTTCTGTGCCTGTTATGACACTCTAACACTCATTTAAAGCCACCCTTGAAAACCACACACATCTATTTTCTCACAGTTCTTGAAGACAACAGTCTAATAACTTCCTGTCCAAGATGTGCAGTTTTTAAGGCTGCAATGAGGCTTGGCAGGACCAGGCTCTCTCTGAATGCTCTGGATGAGAGCCTGTTTGTTTCCTGTTCTAGCTGCTACTGGCCTTTCTGTGGCAGCATCACACAGCCACTGTTTTGTGGTCACATGGTCTTCTCTTTGTGTCATATCTACTCCTACTATCCTCTTGCTCTACTTCGCAAGACATTTTATCATTTTTGTCACATAAAGCAGCATAGGCAGCAAGGATTGAAGGTGAGTAGCTTCGTGGCCTTTGCTGACCATGCACACTGCCGGGCTTTCCTACCTGGGATGACCCTTCTTTCCCTCTTCTTTGACCCTGGTCCTGAAGCACCCTTGTCAACCACCACTTCTTACCTCAACTTCTTTCCAATTTGATAGAGAATATTAAGACTGGCCACAAAAAATAAAAGCCATCACACCACTACATCAAAGGCTTCCCTAGTGGCAATGGATTGGCCAATGGGCATTGTTCATTCAAGAAGAATCTTACATATCTTAATATGAATAAGGAGAAGACCAGCTTTAAAATGCTTTGAAAGAATAAAATCTTCATAGAGCTTTCTTAAATCTGTCAGTCACCCTAAAAGTTTCCATGGCATTTGGTATGAGCTCCTGTAAAATGATAGCACTTTTCTTAATAACAGTATTAAAAATCATTGTAAAGCATATGAGAAGGAAAGTTTGTGTTGCCTTTCTACTCTGCAGAGAAAAAAGTCACAGTCACCTTGTGTCTTAGGAAGCTTAGGTCACCATAGCAAAGCACCAAAGAAATGACTGAAACCACAGCTCTCTAATTCTCCCAGTTCTGGAGGCTGAGGCCCAAGGTCAGGGTGGCAGTCAGGGAGCAGCTGTTGGTGAAAGGTGTCTGCTTGTTTTGTGGACAGTGCCTTCTTGCTGTGACTTCTTTGCTCATTTCTGGTGTGAGATTCTGCAGCATGAATTAGGATTAGCTAGGCAAGAGTGAGCAGGACTGAGTTAGCAGGAAGGACAGCACAGGTCTGGGTCAAGAACCAAAGCGTGGCCTGCAGGGAGGGTGGCATGGAATGGATGCTGAGACTACACAGGCATCAAATGCCTTGCCCAGGGCTTGGGTGCTGGTGCACTGGAGCTGAAGGAGAATGAAAGCTGAAACTATAATGCATCTGTTTATGCAGGACGATGGTAGAGCAGGAGGGCAGAGGCACAGGGAGACTTGAGGGCTGCTGTTGCTGTCCAGGCATCAGACTGACTCTGGGAGCTGGTTCAATGGGGAGAGACACCGTGTAGCAGATGAAAAGTGACAGGCACCCGTGAGTGGTTCTGAGTTTAATGAGGGGCTTTTTGCCGAGGTATAGATTTCTGTCCTTAGCTGAGAAGATGGGGGCATGTGCCACACTGCTGTCACACAGGACATCAGCCTAGCATGTGGACCGAGGAGCTTTGGCAGCTGAGTCCAAGCTCCCACCATTGCTCCTCTCTGGGCTCTGAAGAGCTGCATGGCTCCATTCTTCACAGCTGTATCAGAAGGTAAGAGTTGCTGGACATCACTGCCCATCCCCACTGGTCAAGTCCCTGCTTGGGGAGAACCCTGCTGGGAAAGTGGTCAAGGGTAACCCACTGAGTCAGCGAAGGTGAGAGTCAGAAACCTCCGCAGATTTATCCCTGATGAAAGTGAAGATGGGTGACATGCAGACACAGAGTGAGCCCAGCCCGTGGGTGCCCCCAGGCAAGAGTAGGCTCATGCGGCACCAGATCATCCAGCAAGAGCCCTGCTGATATCCACAGCAGTGACTCGAACAGTGTCTTGTTCTCTACATTTTGGAAAGGGTGTGCCTGCCCCTGCCCTGCACTGCCACCTGCCTCCCTCACTTTCCTTTTCCCCTTGCTCTGTGGCCTCCAGCCTCCAGGAGGCTTTTGTGCTCTTCCTAGTGGACTGTTTTGTATCTTCCTTGTTATCAGTTCACAGCATCAGAAGGGAAGTTGGTTATGTAGGACTGAGAGCCAGGCAAGCTCGCTGACTATTTTCACACCAGTTGAGAGAGCAGCATCCCAGCTACTGTCCTGCTTTTCCATAGGTTAGACCCTTGTGTGAAGTGCTGTCCCCTGTGGCACTGGCTTTGCAGGGGTTTCCACACAGAGGTAAGATATGCTGGCCAAGGCCACTGGGAAGCATCTTCGGTGATCTGGAAGATCTGAGTGGACCATACTGTGCTTCCAACCTGGTGATCGGGTTGCTCCCAAGTCCTCCATCCCAGCAAAGGCTGGTGGATTGCTGATGATCTGAGGCTGCCTTGAGTGTCCAGCAAGAGGGAATGGTTGATGCTTTTGTGCAGTTTTTCTTATGTGTTCAGAGGGCAGGTGTCACCTATCTATGTTCCTGGTCCTGAGTTATAGGAAGCTATCCTTAGGAATATGTAGAGTGAGGCTTTACTCCTCCCTCTTCTGGACCTACCCTTGTCTACCTTAGATCTCTATCCAGGTCACAGAATCTTGACTCAGACAGTTGCTTTCTGGCTTCAAGCTTGGTCAGGCTCACAGCACCTTGATTGGGAGGGTCACTCAGTCTCCTTTCACTGAATCTGGTCTGTGGTCCTGGTCATGGGTGTTGGGATGACCTTCTGGGCTTGGGTGTTGCGTCTTAGAACCTTGAACTGGGCAAAGAAACCCTAAGAACTCTTCCAATGGAGGTGGGTCCTGTCCTCCTGTTGAGATTCCTGTGGCCTGGCCTTGGCTTTGTCTTGCTTTGGTTATGGGCCCTGGGAAATTATTCTCCACCTTTCTCTCTAGCCTGTGGGGTGGTCCATATGGGGGCTGATAATGCCTGTACAAAGACCATGGTCTGCTCCTCCTCCTAGCTGCTGTCCCCCAGTGCTCAGCTCTGGATTTAGAAGGCAGAAGTGTATCAGCCCTGTCAGGGCTCCAATATTGGGGGATCCAACCATGCCCAGGTAGGCAGAGCCCTGGGTGGTCACTGTGCCACCCTGCATGGCCAAGCCTAGCACTAGTGGAGACCTTTTTCTACTCTTGGTATTTGTGGGGTACACACTTGGCATGACAAGGCAAGGTTCCTCTTTTAGTGTCTTCTGGAGACTTTGGCAATTCCTAGGTTACTCTACCTGTGGAGGCTGACTGGACAAACCTGGAAAGAAATCTCTCAATCTCAAGTAAACAATAAAGATGCTCAATCACTTTTCAAAAATTGAGTTTATTCAACCAAAAGTAAAATGAAAATGGAATAAGTTTAAAACCTAAGCCCATCATTTGCCAGCTGGCTGCAAGTCCCCATGAACAGTGAAGTTCGCCATCATCCACCATATCCTAGAAACTATTCTCCTGGGAGGGCCCATGGGCTCTCTCACTATAGTCTCTCAGACAGGTTAGGGAGTCTGGGCACTTTTTCTGGCCATATCTGACTGCCAAGGTTAGCACACAAGATGGTGACTTCCTTTGCCTGGTGGTTTGGATTCTCAGTATGTGAAACCCTGTGCAGCCACTCCTAACTCTTGTGTGTCAGTGGACCTGCTTTGGGTAGCAGGACAATATCCTGCTGAAATATCTCGACCTGCTCTACATTTCTCGAGCAAGATGCAACCATCTTCGTCAGCACTGAGGGGGATCAGGTCCATGTGTTGAAGGTGGGCAGAGGGTTGATCCCTCTGACAATAGGCTTGCATGTGTATGGCAGCAGCCTGTGAGAGTGGAGAGAGGCCATGCACAGAAGAACTTGGGATTCTCAGAGAACTCATACCTGAGACTCTGGTTGGGCCTGAGCCACCAGGAAGACATGAACAAGAAGGAGGTGGTGCCCCTTTGCTGGGTTTAGTCTTCCTTCAGGCATAGGAGAGTGAACAGAGGATAGAGGACAGAGACAAGATAGAGGAGGGAGGAAAGCAAGGTTGTCCAGCAAAGATGGGGACATGCTCTAGGTCCCCCCCTACACAGAGTAGCTTGGTCCTCTGTGGTGGAGTAATGACTCTAGAGGCCTCTAGGTCCTCCTTGACAAAAGTTCAGCCACATGTGGCCTGCAGCTCCTGGCGACCTCACTTGCTACCTCCTTGTGCCTGTGCTGTCCCCACTTTGCCACTGCCCTGGACATGCCTTGTCACCTTGTCTTTTGATGGCTGCATCTTTGTGCTGTTTCCTCTACCTCCTGGCCCTCTCCTTGCCATCTTTGTAGTTCATGTTCCAGGTAGAATGACTCTGTCTCCAATGTCCCCACCCTTGTGTCTTTTCCTGGGTTAGCAATCCTAGAAGGTCAGTCTGAGGCCAAGGTAGGCCAGAGCCTTCACTTGAGAGGATCCATTAATGGCTCTCTGTGCTGAGAGGTCTCAGGGACAGAAGGACTCCAAGACAAGGCAAGGTCATTGACTAACTTGTTAAGGCTGTCCCTCGACCATAAGCATGGAACTTGTCCCCCAGCTGCAGATGCCCATAGATGCCTACAGGTTTTAGAACTCTGAAATATTCTGCAGTAGCAAATGATTCCTAATGCATTGAAATTTAAGTATATAATGATGGAGAAAAAAATATGTGTGAAATATGACACCAGTTCTCTACTGGGTCAGGTGGATGGATGAGGAATTTGAGACTTGTGATGACTTTGTTGATTATAAAAGTTGTTGGACAAGATTGACTTGAATTTTCAAAGTGATACAATTTGTAAATTCATATTTTCTAAATGTTTAATTTAATAGTTTGGTACTTTCATTATAATTTCTATTTTTGTTCTGCTTTTAATAGGTATTTGACTATTCAAAATTATCGTACATAATAGCTGCATGTTTTTCAAAGTTTGTGATCATTTTAATTTTTGATTGAAAATTGTCTTACATTATTAATGCCACTGAATTTTGGTTTTAATTGTGTGTAGAGTTACTCTCAAAAATACAAGTTCTAAACAATGCAGGCTTTAAAACATTCCTTAATTGCAGTATAATTAGACATTTTGCAAAAATGAAAGCAAGCAATATGGTTTTATGGATCTTGTGTTATGGGATGTATGTCTCTATTGTATTACTCAGACCACACCAGACAATCAACACAGAACTCACACAGGTGCCATAGTGATTAATATCATCATGGTTAATATTTTGCCAACTTTTAGCAATATTTAAACCAGAGATTTACACATATTTTCAGTGCTGTCTTGTGCAGGATAGCTGTCAGCGTGGATTCTGTCTCTAAGTTCTAAGACTACAAAACACTCTGTCCAGCTGACCTGCACATAATCCGTCTAGTACCATAGCTACCAGCATCTCTCTTCCTTCCCACTGGACTGGGAGCTTGTAGAATAGAAACTGTACACTTAGTTCTATAACCACATAACCAGACAGAGGACCCGGCTCAGAGAGGTGCTTTGCATACATATGAAATGAAGCAGTCTGTGTGAGGATCAGCTTGCATCAGCCATAGTCACCCAGGCAGACTCTGGAAGATCCTGGGAGTCCTTTGGGACATGCATGGCTTTAGAGCTGCCAAAGGGATTAGGTCAAACCATGCAGCTATATCTGAGTTTTGTGAATTCTGCTGTGGGAACTTTCTTCCTCAGGTGACTGATACCGAGAAGTCATGCACAGAAATGATCAGATGTGCAACAGAAAGCAGAGCTAAATGATGACAAAGGACCAGTGACATGGAGGGAGAAGCTGAGACAGATAAAAAAAGTTTTGCTGGATTTCCAAACAAGAACGCAAGCTTCACATTAGTTTTCAGAAAGTCATTGTTCTTGATCCCAAGCAGAAGAGAAAAGCCATCTCAGCCTATTCTGAGCAGCCACTGTTGTGGTAAAGCCAGGCTCAGACAGGCAGAGGCAGTGTCATTGCAGACAGAATAACGTAGATGTTAAAATTGCTTTATCACTTTTCCTGGGTCCTGCCTCCCATGACTCCACAGCCTTCTATATTTCATCAGCTGCTGGAGTCCTTCTGCCATGTAGCCTTCCTTAGAAACCAGGACAGAGTAAAGCCCTGGTTTAGTAGATCCCAAATTCTGAGCCTCAAACCCAGGCTTCTTTGTGCTGGCCTTGCAGAAACCTTCATTCTTGTGAGTGTGTTGATAGCGTCCAGTGGGATGGAGGACCAGGGCTCATCCTCGGTCCACTGAATGGGGCAAAACTTCAGAGCAGGCTCTGGGATCTGAGAGTGTGGCTGTAGCTATCTATGCTCAACCCATGCAGCAAGGCTGAATCTATGGCATAGGGGGCTCTGGGCACCTGCTGGACCCTGTGACCTGACCCAGTAGAGAAGCACCCACTGGGACCAGGGAGAGGCATAGGTGGACAGCACGTGGCTTCAGGAAAAGCTTGCTTGCTGCTTCCCTTGCCATCCGGCTCTGCTGTCCTTCTTCCTCTGCTGCCTCTGTGCTCAGGATCTCAGTCCGTTCACCTCTCTCTATGTCTCTAGTTGGTTTTACTTCCTGAGAGGCAGTGACAGTAGGTGGGAGGTGACAAGAGTCAGTCAAGAGCCTCAGTACATGCTTTTTGTACTCATTTTAGTCCTGTGATGGAGTCACAGAGGTAAGGTGAGGGGTACCAGGGTGTGGCTGAGGGGAGACTGGGTAGGGGACAAAGGTTGTTCCATACCCACCACTTGGGGGCAGCCAGTGCATTAATAGGAATCTAGTGCTCTCTCTGGTGAAGGTGATGTGATATTTTGCATCATGTAGCTCCTCATTCTTGTCTTCATTTTCTTTACTTCTGTTTGTGTTTGTGCCATTTCTTAGATAACTGAGCTTACTTAAGAGTGTAATGATAGGATTTGTATTTGTGCATTGTAAATATTATAACTTTAGAACCAGATGCATAAAATATGAGAAACATATTTACAGCAGGGCTTGTGCATTACTATGCAAGTTTCAGCTTGGGAAATAGGTTTTAAGCATTATCATCATAAAAAAAGGATTTCATTTCTTTTTATTTACAGCGCACAGTTCATTGAGTTTTTTAAAAATGAGAAAAATAAAAAGAACCCATGCTTAAAATGGGGAATTAATTTAGATCTGTTTAGCTCTAGAGACATTTTTTGGACATGGGGAAGAACCAAAGCTATGAATTATTAGGAGGTGTCAGCAAAAGGGCACAGGGTTATTTAAATCAGGGCTAGGTAGATAGGGAACAGAAGATTTTCCTGTTTATTTACAACATGTAGAATTGGCTCACATACTGAAGTTAGAAAATGCTCTTGTGGATTTAGCTGATCCGATTGATTAGGTAAGCATGGTGGAAATATCTTTTTCGCAAAGGTTATTCCGACCCCTGAAGGGTTTCAGATGCCCTGTCTTGGGCCCTCATTTAGGGGCTGCCCCTGCCAAGTCATTGCCAGAGAATCTAATCCTATCAGAGCATAAAAGTCTGGCTGAAATTAGGAATTGATGAGACATGAAAAAGCCAGGTCAATTTTGAGCAATATGTGCTGTGACTCTATTCACATCTGACCAGTTGCTATCGCTGATGTAGTCACCTTTGACACTGGCTTTTCCAGCACCCAGTGCAAGGGACACATTCCCAGAACAGTATTTAAACACAAAGCACACAGTTAGCCACCCAATTCTGGCTCATTGTTTTTATCTGTTTCCAAGCAAAGAGCTAGGAATATAGTTTCGCACAGCTTGTTGATTCCAAATTTATGGGAAAAAGAAAACACAAACAACATTGTAAGTTTTTCTAACCATTTTGCCATTTTCGCCACTGCACCCTTGTGACCACCAGCTGCTCCTGGTGAGCGCGGAGCAGCACCTTTGGAGACACAGCCCTGACTGAGATGACACATGCTGTCCAGACCAATGCCAGGCTTCAGCTTTTTTATATCTCCATTCTAACTATCCTCATGCTATTGCTGGGCAAGAAGTATTATGACTGGATGTTACAGTCATATCATCACTGTTTATGTCCCTCTGCATAATTCCTTTGGCAAGGAGAAACATGGCCTTATCATTTTATGACACCTAAATGCATTTTCTTAACAGCTTATTTTCTCGAGCATCTTAATAATTCTTCTGATGGTGCTAACAAATTTCCTGATGATGATAGAAATTGCAGCAATAGGAACACAAGCATTGCCATCCTTCTCCTTTCCTATTTGGATGATATCAGACGCTTATAATCCTAAGAGGAAGAGAGCAAGTATTTTCTAGTTTAGAATCCATCAACGTGTTTCTGAAAGCATCATAGTGTAATTGGCTTCTGGAGCTCTTGTGGTCCACTTGGTGGACGGCCCCTGATCTCAAATAGACAAGGAGCTTCTTTGTGACTTGCTTCTTATATGAGGCTTAGCATGATTTGATCTGAATAAAGGTGGCCTTACTTAAAAGCAAAAATGCCAGAACCAAGTCTCCTTCCATCACCAGAGCATGGTCCTTGGGTGACTCACCTGTTGGCCTATGAGGGAGCTGTCACTGATGCCCATTTGTTGAACAGATTGGGTGTGAGCTCTCTGTACTTGACATAGGTCGGTACTGAAGATCAACAGCCTTGCTTAGGACTCTGGCTGGCACATGTTTTTGTTCAACAAAATTTTAGTAACTCGTTAAGACTCCTTTGCCCTGCTCAGTACCCATCTGGAACCCACAGCCCCAGGCTAGTGACCAGCAATCCACCCATATCCTTTGCGACAGGCTAAGCACAAGCCTGCAAGAAGCTGTGCCCCAGATTCATGCACAGTCCAGGACTCTGTTGGTGAAACATTGTGGCCAGTGTCACTGACTCCAGCCAGCTGAAACTATCACTGCCCATAGGCCACTAGAAGTTTTCTATTCATCTTCATGTGCTGAAGAGCACTGTGGTTCCTGCGTCAATTCCTTAGTCTCTCACAAGGGAAATGAAACAATGGCAAGGAATTCCTGAAGACAGCATCACCTTCAAGGGGTGAGTTCTTCCTACAAACCACTTGGAGACACTATCTGTGATGAGTGTTTCCCCACCCAGCCAATATGCCCACTGTGGGAAATAATGTATAACTTGAGCAGAAGGTGTGATGGTTAGAGACTGTACTGTAGACCCCCAAATTGAGAGTCCTCAGGACTCCAGCTTTCTCATCAATGAAATGGGCATGCTATGCATCGATAATCCCAGGTGCTGTGAGTGTTGGAGCCAGTGTTGTGTGCAGAGACTTGTACTAGACCTCCATCCAGGGATGTGGTGTCAGGGGTCCTTCTGGTCACTATCAGGAAGGAGCTGTTGCTGTGAGCACAGGTAAATTCTGTTCTGTGTGCACTGGGCATGCAGGAAACAGGTTAGAGTCCTCCTGTGACACTCAGTCTTCCAGCGGTGTCCATTTGTGGAAGGGCCACAGGACTCTCCAGGACCACACTGTATGGCCAAGGAGCAGGGAAAAATGCTTTTCTTGTGGCTTAGAAAGGAACAATCTTGCAATCAAGTTATTCTTAATGTGTTCTTTTAGAAGAGCAGGAAAATTTTCCGGACTCAGTAATGCCTTGCCCCCTGTCCACTGAGCCACCCATAGGAGATTATTCATGTATGCACAGGAGGATTGGTCTGCTCCTAGATACCACAAATTATTAGAAATTTGTTTCTTAAGTTTCCATTTGTGTGTAATGGTATTTTCAGGTTCAAAGCAATACTCTCTTCAATTTTTTATGTACCTACATTCCCCAAGTGAAAATATTGAAAGCATAGGCAGAGCGTTGGCTGTTTGTAAACTGTGACCCAGGCAATGGATCAGGGTCAATCACATTTCTGTGCAGAGGAAATATCTGATACTAAGAGGTTAAAACATGAAAGGTCAGCCCAGTCACTCTGATTCTCCACCATCAAATGTAGGTCCCAATAGCAAGCTATAGCCACTCATCCCAAAAATTATCCATCAAGAACTGTGTGAGGGGCCGGCCAAATAGCTCAGCAGATTAAAGCACTAGCAAGCAGGCTAGCTTTGGCCGTGGGGCACGCTGGGACAGCAATTGAGACTGGGCATGGTGGTGAACACCTGTAATCCCAGGTCTTGGGAGGCTGTAAACGGAGCACTGGGAGTCAGAACTAGTAGTGAGACCCTGTAGACCCTTCCCTAAAAAATACAAACAACAACAACAACACCAACAACAACAACAACAACAAAAACAATTGAGTGAGGAACATGGTACACACTGTTCAGGAGAGAGAAAGAGCCCGACAATGACCACCCTCTATGGCTAGAGAATGACCCCATGCACATTTCGGATCCACCTGCTCCCACCATGTTTGATGCAGTTTTATGTTGCTGTCTCCTCTTGGTAGATAGCTTAGGACCTGCCTGAACTATGGGGAATGTGGCAGTCTTATCCTAACCATGTAACCATGGCATCACTTGAGACATTAGAACTGGGGTGTGTGTGTGTGTGTGTGTGTGTATGTGTGTGTGTGTGTGTGTGTGTGTAGTGCAGGTGTATGCACATGTATGTACATATGTGTGCATGGACAGTAACTATGGGCACATATGCATCTGCCCACATAAATATGTGGGTGTTTCTGCACCTATGTACTTTCCTGCTCTTGCCAGCCTCTGTCACTTCTTATCTCATCTGCTAAACAACTTTATCTCAGCCAGGGTGATCTCCTGAGAACATAAATCATTGTCTCCAAGAACTCAGCGCTTTCCATTGCTCCAGAGACAAAGGCAGAGTTCCCCAGGGCAGCCCTTCCTGCCCAGGTGGCCCACATTGTCCCACATCTCTGCACAGCTCCTGTGTCAGTCTGCCCCGCCCCTCCAGTCATTCTCATCTTCCTCCTAAGTACCATTGCTCTCTCCATTTGGATCCAGTCATTTCATCTTTCTAGCTGGAGAGCTCTTGAAATCCTACAGGCTTCAGCACTGACAGAGTCTTCCAGGAGACTTTCTGTGATCTTCCTCATCATTGAGATGCTTCATTAGAGATGAGCACCGTGCCTCGCTTTTGCCTTCTGTAGAGCTCTGCGACGTGTCTACTGGGTGATGCCATTGTGGGTCAGGAGGACTAAGACCAGAGCTGTTGTCTTTCTCAATTCTTAGCGCTGAATGAACAGTGAAAGACACATGAAAAAGATACACTGAATATCTGTGAATGGATGAACGTGTAGGGTAGGTCATCAACTTACAAACATTGAAGTTGACAACTTTCACAGACAGGAATGGCCCTTGAATTACAGACATCTGTAGATGCAAACAAACTGCTGAGGCAGACTGTGTGCTTGCCAGCCGCTGTTGCAGTTGTGCTGCTGTGTGCTCACAGTACCGGGTGACAGCGTCCAGTCGTACAGTATGGTCAGGGACTCACTGGGTTGGTATATGTGTGTGTTTAGTTTTCCTTAAACTTTACATTGTATATTTGTGTCAGAGGTGTATAAGAGTCCCTTTGCTGGGCTTAGGAATGGATCTAATTTATGAACATTCTCCTGCAATGGAACTCATTAGTAAGTGGATGACTCACTGTGTTTATTTTTTGGATAAGATTGATTCTGTTTTGAAGCTTTGAGAACTACAACAGCGTCACATAACTTTCCCATAAGGACACTACTTCCCTGACTTCTTATGACATGCAGATTCTCTGTTCCTTCTTCCTGGTCAAGTCATGGCAGCCTGTGACATTTGCTGGACCTCGCCCAACAAATGCTCCCCAAATCTCTCTCATGCCAGGTCACACCTTAGGGTTTGAGCCTTCACTTTTTTATTCCTGTGGAAACTCACTACTAGAGATACTTTAGATATGATCTAACTGTGCGTTAAGAAACACTTTGGGTGGAGTGTGCATTATCTCCACATAAAAGCAAACCCAAGTCAAGCTGACGTGAAGACCAATGTATCATGTAGCACAATAGCTGATACTTTCATAGGAATATCATTTCCCAAAAGAGCCGTGAAAACATTACTGATCTTTCAGCTTAAAGATCAATGGCAGTGATGAGAGGCTTACAGGGACAGTCCTGTGTGATACACTGGCCCCCATTCAAGAACAGCCCAGGGGGACTAGTCAAAAGGAGCTACCTAAGGAAACTAGGCACAATATTGAGTCTCTTGAGCAGGGTGGCTGCCCAGCTGAGGCCTGAGTACTGAGACATGGATCCACCTGCTTAGAGCAAAGGGATAAGAGCAGAGACGGTCCTGCGAGAAAGCACACTGCTGGCTGAGGAACAAGGCCAGCTGGAGACGTGCAGAGCACGAGCCTGGCCTCCCTCTTTTTCTCTTGGGTTCCCAACCTCAGCTGTCCTCTTGGTTGAAACTAGTTAGAGATGAAAACCATCTCAGTTGAATTTGGGATGCTACAACAGAGTAATATATGCTGAGTAATGTATATTTTATAAAACAATTTGATTTTTCTCTGTTCTGCAGGCTGGGAAGTCCTAGATCCATGTTCCAGATGACATGGTCAAGAGTGGAAAGGCAAGAAGGTGACAGCGTGAGCAATGGCACATAGAAACTTGGCCTTCCTTCTGCAGCATCAGGCGGGGGTCTGGGGAGTTAGGGAACTGCTGAGACACGACCCTCCATTTCTCAGCTTGTGCCCTCATTCCACGGAAGAATGCAGAAGTGGAACAAGGTAGCTCAAAGCCAAGGCCTCCCCTCAACAGGGAGTGAAGAAGCCAGAAGCTAAAGTAACGTGAGCCAGAGGTTTATTTATAGTACTGTGAAGGCAGAGACAAGCTGCCAGGTGGCAGGCCGCAAGGCTGGCAGAGCCAAGGGAGCGTCCCAGCATAGTGTCTTTTCTCTACCCATACTTACAAGGGTAGCTGGTCCCTAAAAATAACTTTTTCACTGATTGGTGTACTCTAGGCCAATCATGGGGTCTAGGGGCATCCAAACTGGTTCTAAAAATTGCTGTTCTACAACTACAAAGTTTTCACAAAGGGCAACTTCCTCAGGCAAGCAGGTGGTAGCTTCTGTAGTCACCTGCTACATCAGCCATGCTGTGTGAGCCACGTCATACCCTACATCTCTGCAACTGTCCCTATAGTTCTTAAAAGGCCACTAACCTCAGCATGGAAGAACCACTCTCACCTAACTCTAATCACCTCTAAATTCCCATCTCTTAATACCACCAACATAGGAATCTGGGATCTGAATTTGCATCATATTTAAATCATTGAAGAGGGAGGAGATGGCAATAAGGCTTAGAGGTGCTGAGCAGGTGGATGAAGGGGAAAGAAACTCTTATAGGGGTAACTCAGTAGCACAATGTGCACAGTTATTTAAGTTCCACAAATCTTAATTTGCTCTACACTTTTAGAAGACCAAGTGCTGTAATCTAATTTTTCAGCATGCCTAGCCCAGGTCCTCATGACTTTTCTAGAACAAACACTGATACTATTTCTCCTGTTCACACCTGTCTCTGAAGCTGGGTACCTGCACCACTGGACACTGATTCTTTCCAAAACCATGAGGACAAAAGCTTGCACTGGGCCTCATGACAGCCGCTAGTGGTTTTCCCAAGCAGTAAGCTACATGCTTAACTTCCAGGTTGAGATCACTGATTCTTCTCAAACACAGCAGGCCTTGGTCTGGGCTTCATCTTTCTTTTCTATCACAGCACTGCACAAGTATAAGATACAGGAACACACAGACTCTTAATCCCAAATTCCAGCCATCAAAAGAAAAAGACTTGGCTGATGGCATTCTCCCAGTTAGAGGTAGAGCGACAGCAAGAATGGGAGCGAGGGGAGGTGTCAAGCTTCTGCCACCAGACTGCTGCTGAACACAACTCCAGTCCTCTTACAAATAAAAATACCCTTCCATTGGCCAGAGACACTAGTTTCTGTTCCAAGGAGCTTATCTCAGAAAGAACACAGATATAAACAGAATTTTTGCTCCATGGGAGTTGCAGGGTTCAGCTTCACTTTTGAGTGAGGAATTCTAGGAACTCATTCCCTTCAGCATGGAAACCTCTGCCCACCCACTGGTGTGTCTGTGGGCACATCTGCATGTGGATGGGCAGGTGAAGGGGAGAACAGTGTTCTGTGTTCCCTGCAATGTTCTTTCCAGCCACTTCCCACTTTGATGTTTCCTTGACCAATGGAGGCCGGTCTCCACTCTCTCCTCAGTAAGAGTTGGAAGTGAATGTCCAAGGGAGCCACACTGTCCACATCCAGTGTGCCTTCTCCACCACAGGGGATTCTGGCTCCTCCTAGCCTCAGCTGCTGACTTAGGATATCCATAAAAAGATACATGCCAGCTTTATTGGTCCTATTTCCAGTGGGAAGCCTCATGCTCGGCTCCACATAGCACAGCTTTGCCTTTGTCTCTCCCTGCTTGTCTTCCACTTGAAAGATGTGGAAGGAATGAGAAACATGAAGCCTGCTGGGTCCATAGCCCTGATCTCATCCAGGAGCTCTAGCTTGGAAGCTCTTCTTCCCCACCAACAAGACACATACCATAGGCCCACTCTGTGCTCCACATCAGGCTGGACATAGGGGAGTGGTATGGACCTATGGGGAAAAGACCATAGCCTCTGGCCTGAGTGGACCTGAACTCTGGGTATCATAAGGTAGTGAGGATGAATTCCCCACCCTTCCATCCCTGTCCCCTCTATCTCCAAGCACTGCATCTACCAACCCTCTGTCTTCAATCTACGGCAGAAGGCATCTGCATATACATACAATCTTCTCTCCAATATGAGCTAGGAGAGAAGCTGGGACGGATACATCTGTGGAGGAAGCCTGTCCCAAGCAGAGAGCAGTAACTAACCTTGAAACATGGCTTGCCACAGCAGAGGATAAGGAAGTATGGAGAAATTGATGGAATTGCCCATTAATTCATTGATGTTACTAAGCAAGTGAATTGTTGGAAAATGTCAAGCATACATCAGCGAGCACAGGAAAATCTGGAGTCTGTTTCTGTTTAGGCATTTGGACACAAACGTGTTGAAACTTCCAATGAGTTTTTTCCTTCTGTGAACCTGACAAAGAAGCAGGTGAGACCATGTAGCAGAGGCCATGCTGGGCCCTGAGGGAGTTCCTTTCCTGCCTGGCTGAGCAGCCTTTTCGTGTGTGTGTCAGGATGCCCTTGGAGCTGGAGGCGGTCTAGCTGCTCCCACTCCCATGTTCTCCTATATCTGCCAGGTGTGTGCACTGGGAGCCTGGCTTGGAGCACCGCAGAAGTCAGGCTGCCCACTTTCAAGATCTGGGTTGGGAAAACCAAGAAGTCTGGGGCTTTTCTCCCTGCTGCCTTCCTCCCTGGTGAGCCTGAGCTTCTGGTGGCCACTATCCTTTCCTAGGGGCTCCAGATTCTGTTTTAAAACAGGCCTTTCTGCTTGCTTGAGTGGCCTCTGGTAACTTCTCAGTTCCTTTTGACTGAGGCCTAGGAAAGGCTCTATGACATCTCCAGTCCCATTGAGTTTCCTCACCCTCTCATGGCTTTGCCTCTAGTGACATCAATTGAGTCTTCTCGATGACCCATTGGTGTGAGGAATCTAATTCCAGTAGGACCTCGTCTCATGAAATTACCAAAGATCTATGAGTCTGGGACAAGATCTACTCTCAAAGGCTTCCTGTGGGATTTAGTAGGACCTAGGCAGTCCTTCTCTGCAAGGAAATTTAATCCCTGTCTAAAGTTTGTCTTCAGGTGGAAGAAGGAAAGAGGAAGGGACCACCCAGCCATTCATAGGTGGTCATGGAAAGGACATTATACTTGGATAGAGAAGGGGTGCTTATTTTAGTCTATGGCTCTTCCTGGGAGAAGGACTTGCCCTGGTACCTTTGAAAACCATCGTCTGGACTTTCTTTCATCATCAACAAACACAGGGGAACCAGTGCCACTGTTTTTAAATTGGTTTTTACAGTCTGTATAAAACTGATGATAACAAGATTTTCCCCATCCTATACATGCAGACTAGCTTGGATAATTGTATTGTTGATTTATGCTGGTCTTTCAAGAGGAAAAGATAATGCTTAATTTTTTTTTTTTTACTCTACTTGTTTTCCTTTTTTGAATTTCTTATAACTTCTATGTAATTGTTTTTTTTTCTTTAAATGAATCTTACACATTTATGTCTAGTAATCTGAACAACTAACTTAAAGATAGAATCAGGTAAAATACAGTAGCCATTGTTGAATTCTTACTACTTAGTTTAGTGAGATCGTGTATTGTTTCTAATGTTTTTATCACTATTTTATATTCTTTAAAAAAGAAAAATAAGAAAACAAGATTTTCCCACCCAAAACTTTTGTTGGCAGTATCTAAGTATGGCATCATTTCTTGTTAATTATTAGGAGACCAAAGAAAGGCAAAGCCTACAGTCATTTAAAAAGTCATTTTAAACACAAAAAGCTAAATTGAATGTAGAGGTCCACTTTCATGCCAGCTTTCATCCCCATTTGCAGAGTGAAAAATAAGAAGATCAATTTCATGTGTACTTGGTGGGCATCCCATGCCAGCTGCTTCACAGTTCTCTCTGAGTGCAAAGCAAACCGGCTTTTCTGATTAGTCCTTACCCCCAGAAGCGAACTTTACCCTTACCCCCAGAAGCGAACTTTTCTGATTGGTCCTTACCCCCTGCAAGAAGCATCAGAAGCTTCAATCAACTGCTTGATCTCCACAGCCTCACCCAGCTCCTGTACTCCTACAATCCAAACTTTACAATTACATGCAACAATGCAATCACAGGTTGATTTCTAAATTCCCTTTCAGTGTTGAAGCACCTTATTAATACCATTCAAATGCTGTGAAAGAACAGAGCTCTGTGGAAGTGAGGAGCTCCAGCAGTTGCTCCTTTTCCCTGTGGTAGCTCCCAGGAGCCCTTGCAGGTAGAATAGGCTTGTGAGTACAGCCATGCTGGGTCAGAGAGGGGTGTGCTACTTCCACGTGTAGGTGGAAGGGCCGGGGCTGCAACAACTGCCTTGTTTACACCACGCAATATAGCTTGGGTGAAAGACTACTGGGCCCCAAGGTGCGAGGAACTCAAAGTCTCCTCAGGCTGCACCCTCCCTGGAGTTGAATGTCTTTGCTTCACCCATGATTTTGTTCTTTCCTTTAGGAAGCCTCATGCGATGCCTTATTGATATGAGCCCAGGGTTCCCCCTGAGTCACCCACTCCATTTATTTGTGCTACAGAGTAAGTGAATATTGCAATTAAATTTTCAGACGTTTGAAGCACTTTTTTTTAGCAGTTACATAATGAGAATTTTTAATGCTTGTCTTTTTAAGCACATTTATCAACTTTTGACATGAGATTTGTAAGTTCTTGACCAGCATTAGTATTACATTAAGAAATTTGTAATACATGCTTCTAACATTTCTTTTCATAAAGTATAACAACTTGGAAAAATAGTATTACTTTAAGGCATATGTAGAGCAAACATAAATATTCTTTCTTCCTTTTTTTTTTTTTTTTCCTTTCTTTCTGTAGTTTTAGGGAAGGGCCTACAGAGTGTTCAGGGTCTCACCACTAGATCGGACCCATAGTGCTCCACCTGTTTACAACCCCACAAGAGCTGGGATTACAGGCACACGCCACCACACCCAGTCTCAATTGTTGTTTCAG
>NDGM011004388.1:0-15232 GCA_002564305.1 Octomys mimax
GTCAGTCAACGAAGGTCACCTGGGAGAGGAGCAGGGAATTGAGGAGGGGACAAAGGACAGGAGGTGTGAGAAATGGATACAAGACAGAATTCTGATCAAGTCTCATTTATTCAAAGGAAATTCTGGGTATATATAGTGAAGGCATAGGGAAATGACATCAGCGGGTAAAAGAAACAAGTAACTAGGCAACTGGGCTATGACAGGAAGTCCCACCTCCGGGGCATTGCAGGAGACTTATGGGAAACAGGCGGGGTAAGAAGAATTAGAAGCTTAGCTCAGCAGAGGTAAGGGAAGAGGAACCCAGAAACCCATTTGCAATGGGAGTGGAGACCTGGAGTTATTGAGCTTCCCACACCATCCCAAGTATGGGGGGAAAATTTTTATGTCCAAAAATGAATGAGTGAATATGGAAAATGTGATATGTATATACAATGGAGTATTACTGTGCTTCATAGATAAATGATGCATTCAGATGTAAATGGATGAAGCTTAGAACATATGTAAAGTGAAACATGTCAGAAGCATGTGCTTAAATATTGTATGATTTCTCTTATGTGAGAAATTCAAAGTATATATATATATATATATATATATATATGTAAATAAAGTGCAAAATAGAAGCTACATAATAGGAAGTAGGGAGAAATTTAAATAATTCCCCAAATTATCCACTATGCTGTTTCAGAAATGTTTTTAAATATATGCTAATTTGTTTTATTAATAGGACTAGTTTCTCTAGTTCATTAAAAAGAAAGCTATGTGATATTATCTATTTTTTCCTTGTAAGATAATCTATTTTGTCTCTGAGTAAATATTTTGAAGATAATGAGCTAGGGATATAGCTCAGCATCACAGGGCCTGCCTGATAAGCATAAGGTCCTGAGTTTGATTCCTGATATAAAAAAATTAAAGATAATGGTACACAGTATACTAATTATTATTAATGTCTTATTATTTTACCATGAAATTTTGTTTTACTTGTTCAAGAAAAATAAAAGATTAAAAAAGAGATTATCTTGGTAGTATTTCAAAAATGTCTACTGTCAGGGGATTAGGCATTTCAAGGTTGTATAAACAAAATGTAACCATACCAAATCACACCCTATTCCTTCCTTGAGCTGCCTCTTCATTTTTCCATTTTATTTTATTTTCCCTTTTGGTACTGGAAATTGAACTCAGGACCTTGTGCTTGTCAGGCAGGTGCTTATGCTGCTGAGTTATCTCCCAGGCCTGTTCTGCCTCTTTAAATATAAATTCAAGTACAAAATCTAGGTCATTTTAACCTTTAAATTTTCTGATCCCTTAGAGCACTTGTAGTCTGTTAAAGTCTAAATATGTCTCATGTGGTACAGGCTTTGTAGACCTTTTATTATTTCACTTAAAAATAATCATCTCAGGCCCTGAATTAAATTTGTTTTACATATCCTCCTTCACACTATGATAGGTATACAATAAACATCTAAAAACAGCAATCAATACTATTTATGTAACTTAACGTGAATATTATTGAGAATCTTGTGTAACTAGTATTGTTAGAAAAGAAACAGATTAAGATTAATTATTTCTTACCATGGCTGTATTACTAAGGTCTAGGGACAGTTCCGAAGAAAGATAATTGTTCACAGTGTCACTTTGCTTGTCTGAAAATGGAAGTTCCCTTAAATCACTAATTGCTGTGAACAGTGGTATGAAGGCCTGTGTCCCTCCTGTGTTTGTGTGTTGAAATGTAGTCCTCAATTTGTTGATATAAAGAGAAGAGACTTTAGGAAATCATTAGATCAAGAGTACACCGAGGTCTTGGGAGGCTGAACACAGGAGGATCACTACAAGTCCAATCTACATAGTGAGACCCTGTAGACCCTGTACTGAAAATACAAAAAAAACCAAATTGTGGCACTTTTGAGATTGGGTGTGGTAGTGCACTTGTAATCCCAGTGCTTTGGAAGCTGTAAACAGGTGGATCATTATGAGTCTGACCTAGTAATGAGACCCTGAATACCCTATAGACCCTCCCCCCCCAAAAAAAAGAGCACAGAGATCTATTTGTCCAGACCTCAGGGCTTGTTTGTCCCTTTCCTCCTGTAGAGACGCAGCCGACAAGTGGAATGACTGAGCAGTAAGACCGTGAAAAGTCCCTAACATGCAAGAACCTAGATCATGGACTTTCCAGTGTCAGACGTATGAGGAGAGACCGTGTCCTGCATCCATGTTAACTTGTATGCCACATTTTGTAAAAGCAACAGAATTGGAGGAATGCTGTAGGCACCCTTTCTGACATCAGCATCATCAATTCATTCACTTTTTGCTTTTCATCATCCCCAAAGTGATACTCCACATCTTGCCCTGTCATGTACAAAGTAAATAAAATCAGGTGATTTAAGAATATGTCAATGCTCATTGGTGTATTCACTTACAAGGGTGTTCTTTAAGTTTTCTATGAATCCTTATTTTTCTTGCAATGTTAATACAGGTTAATATTTCTCATTAAGTAATTATGCATATGTCAGTCTCTTCTGTAAATCATCAACCCATATGACTCAAAAATTATTTCAGTATCTGTATAGTAGTCTCCTTTAATCAACTGTCTTCTTTTTTATTCTACTAATCTTCAAATATTTTAGAAAATTTGATTTCTGAGTGTTATGGTTTCTGTCTATTGTACCCCAAAGCCTCATGCAATCATGGGGTAGACTTCTAGAGTTTGAGATTAATTCATAATCCACTGGGATTATGGGTGTGAGTGCCACTGGGATTATGGGTATGAATGCTTGGTGCCAGCTGAGTATGGACTGAAACCTCTAGTAACTGTGACCTAAATAAACCTTTCCTTCCTTCATTTTGAGTGTCAGATGTTTGTCTGAAGAGTAACTGAGACACTGAGGTTTTGTTTTTTTTTTAATTAATCAAGTCTTTTGGTACATTTTAGATGTATGCAAATATCACATTCATTATCGGATTTTGCGTTGACATACTTATCTTGATTTTCTTCCAATTCTCCTCTTATTCCTTCAATCCCTCTTCCTTTTTTGATTTACTAAAGATTTACTTCTATTTTTCCTGCTTTTCTCATTTTTTTCATTCTTCCCCCTCCCTCTCCTCATTTCCCTTCCCATTTGAATATGTTCATCCTGGTTTTTTTTTTTTTTCTGGAACCGGAGATGGAACTCAGACCCTTACACTTACCAGGGAAGCACTTATTCTACTGAGCCATCTCCTCGGCCCCTCATCCTGTTTCATAATGTAAGAAATTCTCCCAATGAAAAAGGCCCAGTTCCTACTGAATTCACTGTGGAATTTTACAAGAAATTTAGAGAAATCTAACGTCACTACTTCTCAAAATCTTGAACAGAATTGTAAGGAAAGCAATACTCCTAGCCATGCTGGAAGCAGTGTTACTCTGATACAAAAATCGGGGAAGGATCCAATCAAAAAGAGAACCACAAGGATAATCTCCATAATGAGCATAGATGCAAAACTCCTCAGTAAGATACTAACAAACAGAATGCAGTGAATCATTAAGGATAACATGCACCATTACCAAAAGGACTCACTCAGGCATGCAGGGATGGTTCAACACATGTGAATCAATAAATATAATACACCAAATCAATAGGCAAAAGTCACCATCACAATAGATTATAAAAAGCATTTGACAAAGTCCAATGTCCATTCATGATTAAAACATTACATGAAATTGGAACAGATGGTCTTTATCTCTATAAGATTCTTTATTAATTAAAAAAACTGGGGGATATCAGGAGTTGAATTCTGGACCTCAGCCTTGCCAGGCAGGTGCTGTACCACTGAAATATTTCACCGGCCCCTAAGATATTTTATTAATAGAAACAAATATCAAGTTCCTTTATTAAATTGGAATAATAGAAAGAGTTTTATCTAGTAGGCATCTACACTCTGACTTCATTCCTGTGTATTTCCAAAATTAAGTTCATAATTCAATAGCAATCTTTGTCATTTTTAGTAGTACCTTGTTGTGTATTGCTAAAATAATCTTCTAATCTAACTCATTATCATGTATATCATTCACAGTTACAAATTTCATGTTTTGGCCCTTTTCTAAATGAACACCAAGAATTAGATCCATCAAATTTGTTTTTTTAATATGAGTCAAGCCTTTTGTCACAACACTAAGACCAGAAATACAGCTGGGATCTTGGCTTCCTTGTCATTGACTTCCAAAATCATTGACCGATACCTGAATTCCCAGCCTCAATAACTAAAACCTCCTAAACCATTGAGGGCAAAAATCTTCCATATTATCTATTTCACTGGAATAAACTGGCCATTTTTATCCTGTAGACAATAGAACAAAATGATAATTAAAGTTTTCTATAAAATATGATTGAAAAGTGATAATGATTATGGGCAGCTGCATCATTTTTGTCTTCAAAATCTCAATAAATTGGATCAGAATTACATACTGTGTTTTCCCTTTCATTAGAATATTTTGGATTGTATAACTTCTGTGAAAATTTTCCCTTTCATCTATCTGCTTTCCCATCTAACTCATTTTTTCCCTGTTTTTTCTGTTTCTATTTCCTATCTCCCTCCTCCATGATACCTTTCTTCTCCTCTCTTTCCTCTGCCTTCCTTTGCCCCCCACTCTCTCTTTCACACACACACATGGAGGCATATGTCTGTGTGCACACATGTACTCTTGTCACTTAGCCAAGTTAACATAAATGCAAAATATTCTAACTAAATAAAATAGATCCAGAATAATGAACTGAGGCCCATACTCCTGGCTCTTTACTCCATGTCTACTATGTCCTTTGCACAATTTTAAAAATATTCTTCTATTTTTATTATAAGAGTTTCTGGACTTACAATGCAGATCCTTTATACTACATTTATAATAGAGCATATGGGAAAGTACTGTGGTAGGGATTAAAATTTTGGAATGGGCCTAAAACTCATATTTAATTCTTGCTGAATTATAGCTGGAGATTTCCTTTTTTCCAAATTAACTCTCACTTAAAAAACCTGTGAAGAAAATTCTAAAGTACCATCTATCCTCCAGTCTTTCTGAAATGAGTTTAAGGACTTGAGAGAAATAAATGAAATTTAACCAGCTCCATAACAGAAAATAACTACTCAAAAAATACAAAAACAGGGGCCACTTTTTCCCATCACAAACTCCCCTGCAGGACATCCTAATGCATTTCAACTTTCATCCAACCACTGTAAAAGGTATCTCCATTTGTAGGACTTCTTCATTTGTTATAAATTACTAAGAGCTAGCCAATATCTGGACCTAAAAGGATATGTTAATCAGGGAAGCCAGACATTTCTTACTTGATTTCCAGCAAACTCAGACTTGTGTAAAGTTTGGCTTTCTTTCTTTTCATACTGGTGAAGTTCCAAAACATTTAGATTTATATCTCTCACTGAAGACAAAGTAACAGCATATCAGATTATTTATCCTATAAAGAAAAAAATGTTTGTAATTAGGAACTTTGTAACCAGAAACTCCTTGGAAAAGATTTAGGCCAACGTCTACATTTGGCACTTTTCCTTCTGTTGAGATTAGGCTTCCTGACTTTCGGTGCCTAAATACTATCTCTGCTCTTGAGGGGAGGCTCCTCTCCAGGCTCTGGGACTTCCAAATCCCATCACTATAAAACTTGACCCAGTCATACTCTTCCCAGGGATGCATTGCTATCTTTATCATATCTCTTCTGTGACAAAGGGATATGTACTCCCACTCAGGCACTCTATACTTATCCATCTTGTCCACACATGTAAAAAAACAACAACAAAAACTATTATTGCTTATTCTCACTTATGTTTTAAAATTTATCTTGAAAAAGGCAATAAAATTAATGCACACACAAAAGGTTCTGCAAAGTTAGAGAAGAGAGAGTAATAACTGAATTTATTGATCATTTCCTGTGCCAGACACCATGTTGTCTTATATACTGACCCTTCCTTAGTTTACAAATCACTCACCAGATTTGTGAGTCAGATACTAGTTTTTCTATTTATCTAGCTGGGAAAATTTAAGCTTAGAGAGTTTAGGGAATGACAATTTATCCAACAAGAGGAAAACAGAGTCAGAATTTAAATGCAAATTGGTTTGATTTCAGAAGCTTTGGATTTAATTACATTATAATCCTTCTGACCCAGTAATTAAAAAGTCTATGTACTGAGATGATATGGATTCTATACTAACCAGTTAAAAAGCTAAATGAATAAATTAAAGTGCCAAGTTTGATAAATATTGTCCTTACTGACATAAAACACTTAAAAAGCTAGAATAAGTGCTGAAAGAAAATAATAACTAAACTTTAGTTTAGCAGTATTTTACTTAATTCTATATAAAACATATATATATATACCATATGTAGAAATTATATTGCTTTATCATTATATCATATTACATGATAAAGCAATATCATGAAACAAGACTTTTCAAAACACTTTAAACATGTTTGACACAAGACTGAGCATGGTGGCACAAGCCTGTAATGCCAGCTCATGGGAGGCTGTAAATAAGCATATCACTACAAGTCTGACCTAGTAATGGAACCCTAAACACCTTCTAGATCCTTTGTTAAAATTAAAAAAATAAGTAAATAAAAAATAATATTTCAAAATATATATATTGGATACAAATACATAGAAGGTTTGTATTCATCTCATTGCCTTCTGTCAAATCCTTTATGAAATTTAAAGTAGAAAACTGCCTTCTCTTAAATAAACATATGGAGGAAAAACCGTTTAAGTTAATGAGGAAAAATGATCCAATTTTTAAAGGTTATTTTCAAGGTAAACACTTCTATGAAATCAATATTAATATACTTAGAAACATAAAGGTTCTAATAAGCAGTTTCTGAAGCACAATTTTGCTTGACAGGAGGGATTTTCGCGTTATTCACATATGTAGAACAGAATGCCCAACAAATGGCAGAAGTGTTTTAACCTTTTTCTCTTTGCAATTTTCCTTTTAGCTTTGAACTTCTCCATTCCTTTCTGTGAACATTTTAAGATCCATTACAGAACATCTGACACTGTCAGCACTTAGCAGCTATTAAAGAATGAAATTATCTCTATTCATCAACGAAGTGTACAAAACAATAGCACCCATTAGGCGATTCTGCCAAGAGAAAAGATAAAGGAGAACTCACTTCAGAGAGAGAATCCAGGTCACAAAAAGGGTTTTTAAAATTTGTCCAACAAAGTCTACTGCCAACTCCACCAGGATAACCTACTGATCAAGCAAAGCAAGATTTATTACTTACTGAAGGGAAATGCTTCGCGTTGAGTCTTAGTAGTATCACAGGAAGGAGGTCAGGGACTGATATTTATATAGCTGTGGCATCTGCGCTATACTAGTTTGATGCAGGTCTTTTGAATTGGTGATGTGGGTAGGGTTATTTATAACTTATAGGCAGTGTAAGAATCATTAGGAGAAAACTTGTCAGTCAGTATTCAAATAAACTCATTTTTTAAGATGTTGAAACAAAAAAAAAGAAATTATTGTTCTGAAATAATTGCAGGTTTACAGTCTTATTTCTTGTTATTGGTGTTAAATGTTTAAACAACAAATTGTGCAGTCAGATGGTTACAAATAGTCGTAGATAGCTAAGTAATGCAATCTAAAGCAATCTTAATGTGATAAGAAATTAGGGAGTGGTGAAACTGACTGGGGAAGTGGGTCTGCCACGCTAATTACAAGGTCCTAGAAACAGGACAGAACAGTTGAAAAAGTCCTGCGCCCAGACTGCTCACAACCTGAGCACATTTTCAATAGGAGGCCTGGACCCAACATTAGTTGGCGGCATTCCAGCAATACCTCTCAGGGATCATGTCTAGTTTTCCTGGTCTACTCAAGATTGTGGCAATACATAGGTGTGTCCATGACGTGAGGAACCAGCTATCCTAACTTTTTTCATGCTAGTATCCCTGAGTCCTCCAGAGAGCTGATTTCTTCTTTGGCTATGCCCAATCCCATTCTGCAGAGGCAGTTTCTCTCTCTCCCTTTACTTTCACTTTTCAAGTAAACTTTGCTACTGATTTTGGCTCATTTCTTTTAAGGATGAGAATAATCTAGAATCTAAGCCCAGAACCAAAGAGGAGAAACCCAAAATTCCATAATGCTTAATTGAGTAGTATGTTTTAGCAAGAGCTATAGGATAGCATTTTCATATATCAAAGAGATTCTGATAACATTAGTTAATATACATATATATAATATATATATATATAAAATTATAATTTATTAGGCATTTAGTACAGGGTCTATTATAGGGTCTCACTACACAGATTAGATGCATAGTGATCCTCCTGTTTTCAGCCTCCCAAGTACTGAGATTATAGGCATGTGTATCACCATGCCCAGTCTCAGTCACGCTCTCAGCACTCCCTGGGGACAGAGCTGGCATGGCATGCAAGGAATCAAACCCCTGTCCCTGTTCTTTAGTCCGCTGAGCTATCTGGCCAGCCCTAGCCATCATATCAGATCCAGTACAACAGAGAGAGAGAGAGAGAGAGAGAGAGAGAAAGAAGAAGAAGGAGGAGGAGGAGGAGAAGGAGAAGAAGGAGGAGGAGGGGGAGGATGAGGAGGAGGAGAAGAAGAAGAAGGAGAAGAAGGAGGAGAAGAAAAGGTAAAGATTAGCAATTTTAAGGATGAACTCAAAGTAAAATATATTCATGGATGTTAAAGAGTTGATGCCTGACAATCTTTCCCCACAAGTGTAGGAATTCTATCTATCTCAATGTAATAATTTTGGTGTCACAGAACTTCATAAAGTGCAGGTAACCAGAGACATCCTTGCATGGTAATAGGGTCATAGATAAGTTCCCACATTTTTGTGCAATGAACAAAAGGATGGGCATACAGGCAATGGTAAGGAAAGAACAGTGAAATTTAATTAGAAGACAGTACTGCTCAGAGGGAGAGGGCTCTTGACTATGAACAAAAAGTGGCATCATTTCCTTTCCAGCATTTAAAATATTGTACCAGGTTTAATGGGATTCCTGTTGGGTCTTTCAGAGAATGTTTGACAATGTGATTGACAGGGTGCTGAGTTGGGTCACCTGTGTCTACTGTGCATGATTGTCCCAAAATTCACTCCATTGTAATTGCATGTATCAGACACAGTCCATATGCATGAAATTCTGTGTGCTCAGAGTCAAAAATATTGCTATAGGTCCTGGACAATAGCACAATAAGCACAGGTCCTGGTTTGGAATTTTGGAATTTTCTAGGGCAGCTTCAAACGTACTTAACTTTTTACATTTCTGCTCTCTGGTAGTAAGCCTTAGGACTATGTTTAAGTGTCACTGAGAAATTGCAAAGGTTCAGGTAAGTAGAAAGGTGCAGGAAGGATGTTGAGTTGTGCTATCCATATTAATTACATTCCAATAACTTGAAAGTTTTAATTTTGATCCAGAAATCTATTGTTGAATAATTTATGTAAGTATGTGTGAAAATAACAACATAATTCTTTGTGATATTTGCTCATGTGATCTGGACAAAGTGTTTTAGAATTTTTAAAAGAGATTTAGGAGGTTTGCTATTTTAGTTTGTTTTGTTCTTTTGCAGTTCAAATTTCTATCCAATCTTAGAAGACATTTTGAGGAACCTTAGAGGAAGGCAATCAGGGCTGGTGCACAAAAGAAAACTATTAGTAAAGTCTGGAAGGCAGATCTCAGGATTATGAACAAATAACATACGCATCATTATCATTTAGTAGACAAAATAAAGACATTTGGATCCCCTGGAGAATCTGAATGACAAGAATTAGAGAAGTAAAGGGAAATAAAAGAGTGATATCTATCTACCACATGGGGAGATAATTATGAACAAAACCCTTGCGGGCAGTAACAATTATAAATTGCAAAACAAAGAAAGCATAGAGTAATACCCCATTGTATAAAAATATCGTATCTTTTTCATTCATTCCTCAGGTGATGGGCATTTTGGTTGCTTCCAAAAATTGGCTATGACAAATTGTGCTGCTATAAACATGAGTGCGCACATATCTTTAAGGCTTGATGTTTTCAGTTCTTTTGGGGAAAATACCAAGAAAGGAAATAGCTGGATTGAATGGGACTTCTAGTCCTAGTGTCCTGAGGAGTATCCACACTGATTTCCACAGTGGTTGTACTAGTCTGCATTCCTACCAGCAATGGAGAAGTGTTCCTTTTATCTCCATAACCTCTCCAGCATTTTTTGTTAGTAGATTATGTATGATAGCCATTCTTTCAGAGGTGAGATGGTATTTCTTTCTTTCTTTGTATTTCTGTATTTTATGGAAGGGGCTACAGAGTGTTCCAGGTCTCACTACTAGGTCAGACTCAGAGTGATTCTCCTGTTTACAGCCTCCCAAGTGCTGGGAGTACAGGCATGCGCCACCACGCCCAGTCTCAATGAGATGGTATTTCAATGTTATTTTAATGTGAGTTTCTCAAATAGCTAGTGCTGTGAAATATTTTTTCATGTATTTATTTGCCACTTGTATTTCTTCCTCTGAGAAGTGTGTATAGATCTCACACATACATTTTTGAATTAGATCTTTAAATTTTGGGTGCTTTCTTTCTTTTTTTCTTTTCCTTTCTTTTTTTTTTTTTTTTTTTAGTTCTTTATACATTCTAGATAGCCTTGTCTGCATGATTATTGGTTAAGATTTTTTTTTCCCAATTTGTGGGTTGTCTTTTCACTCTATTGGTGATTTCTTTTTATGTGCAGAATCTTCTGAATTAAATGAGATCCCAGTTATTGATTCTTTGAAGTATTTCCTGTGAAGTTTATTTTTCATTCATGAAATCTCTCCCTACCCACTTGTCTTCAAGATTTCCACCTTCTTTCTCTTCCAGTAGATTTAGTGTTTCTGTTTTAATGTTTAGATCTTGAATTCATTTTGAATTCAGTTTAGTTCATGGTGATAGACCCTGGTCTAGTTTTAGTTTTCAGCATTTGGAGAGCCAATTTTTCCAGTACCCTTTGTTAAACAGGCTACCTTTCTTCCAGTGAACATGTTTGGCCTCTTTGTTGAAGAAAAGATGGCTAAGTGTGCTGGTAGTTGCATCTGCATCTTCTAATCTGTTCCACCGAGCCTCAGTTTTTTTTTTTTTTTTTCCGGTACCATGCTGATTTTATCATAGTAGCTTTATAATATAATTTCAAGTCAGGGATTTTAATGCTTCCTACCTTTCCTTTGTTGCCTAGGATTGCCTTCGCTATTGAAGGTCTCTTCTGCTTAAATAAACAGAGTATTGCTCAGGTATAAAGAAAGACAAATTTGAGGCCTTTCTAGATAAGTGGATGAAACTAGAGTTTACATTCTAAGTGAAATAAATCTGACTCACATGTGTAAATATCATGTTGTGTCCCTAGTGCAAGAACCTGAAAGAATAAATAATGCCTGAAAGGTATAATAGACATGGTAAAATGGGAAGAAACTGAGCTAAAGGATTAAATAAAGGAAATGAGAGAATGGAAAAAAGATAGGAAGGAAGGGAGGAAGGAAGGACGGAAGGAAGGAAGGAAGGAAGGAAGGAAGGAAGGGAAGGAAGGAAGGAGAAATCATATAAGAAATCATGTAAGCCTATACACAGGATGGCTGAGATTATTATACTCATAATCTCCATCATTTGTTTTGAAAATAGCAGTTAATATTTAGAATTTTTACCTTGACTAACTCTGTATGCTTATATCTACAATCAAAGCAAATATGAGGACAGCAAGTTGTAATACAAAAATTGTTGTAGGAGGAAAACTCTCATCTTGGTCTTCTGAATCTGCACCATTTTTAATGCCTCATCAATTATTAGTATACTCTCTTTAAAATGAATTTTAAAAAGAAAATTGAAAACAGACAAGAAAAAATTAAGCTTTGCTGAAAGCAAGCATTGGTGTTCAATTATTTCTCCAATCTTGCATGACTATATCTGTTAATCTGAGCAACAGATTTGATGATGAAAATGGATAGTGTGCAACTGTTGTTGATTAGCTATTTTTGTTATGAAAATCTGTAACATATGTTTCCCTATTTCTATTCTTTGTTTCTTCTATTTGTTTTTGCTTTTGTTTTTATTTGAAATAAAATAAAATTTAAAAAATAGAGTATAGACAGTGAAAACTAAGAAATATGTAAAAATAAGGCCAGCTGGTATTTGAATACATATTTAGTTCTTTCTTAAAATGTGTATCATCTTTAACTTACAGAAACTGATTATTAACGAAAGCTGTTAATGACATAAGAACTGCACATAAACTACAGTCAACGAGTAGGCTGTTTTTTACTAATAAATTCAATCAAATTAATCAATTAGTTTCCTCAAGGCTCATATGAATAAGAGTTGATTTATATTCTTTCAGCAGGTTGTATGAATTCAATGGGCCTTAATCTTTTTTCTTAAAAGCAACTACTTATGAGGTTTTTTAAAGAACTTGTTTTTAATTCATGTTTTTGATAATTGTTATGACAATAAATTTAAGCATCAAGCTAGTAATAAAGCTAGTAGTATTTGAATGCCAAATATATATATATATATATATATATATATATATATATATATATATATATATACATCAGCAGACTAAAGCACCTGCAAGCAGGTTCAAGGGCTGGTGGTTCAGTCCCTGGGCCTGTCATGCTTGCCCTGCCCCTGTAGTATGCTGAGATGGCAATTGAGCCTGGGCATGGTGGTGTTCACTGTAATCCCAGAACTTGGGAGGCTGTAAACAGGATAATGAATCTGATCTAGTAGTGAGACCCTGAACAACATATAGACCCTTCACTAAAACACAGAACAAAAGTTCTCTCCTTGTTTCAATAAATTTAAAAATTTACTGAAAGAAGTGAAATGATAAACACACGATATTGCTTGTCATTCTTCCATTGCTCAGACATGGAATGTATTTAGAGCACTTTCCTCCAAAAGTTAGTGCACGTGTTTGCTCGGAGTAATTAACAGCACAGAGTGTGACAGCATAATGAATAGTTCTGCATCACACAGACAAAAATACTAAAGTGCATGATGGAGGGTAGGCTATTACTTGGTTTAAGAATATATTAGAACTAGACCCCAAACAAATTAACTTGAAAATAAATTAGTGCATGTGACTGTACTATTAAACAGCCTTATCAGCAAAAATTAGCAAAAGTAAAAGCAATTGCACAGCATGCAATGATCCAGTGTTCTCTAATGTAGCATCTGGAGGCTTAAAAGAACACTTTAAAAATTAATATGTTAATTTCAATTTTTAATAGCTATTAACGCCCAAATGGAAGGAAGAAATGCATACAAAATCACTTGTCTCTCTTTCCAAATAAGTCTCCAAATTTTCTAAATGAAATGTTTCTTGGGAGAAATAAACCTGGATCCTAAGACATTCTGCTTCTGAGATTCCCCTTTTGAGAAATAAATAGCTTTATCTATTAAAAATGAATTAAGTAGGATTTAATACTGGCGATATTCTTGAGAAATGTCTCCCTAAAAAAAGCCCATGTTAAAAGATTTGGTCCCCAGCCTGTGTCACTTTTGGAAGGCAATGGGGCCTTCTAGAAGTAGATATTTGTGGAAGGAAGTCAAGAGAGGTATACTCTTTTGAAAGCTTCTTTATGCTGCAGCCCCTTCCTCTGAGTACTTCCTGTTTGGCATGAGGTGGATGTTTTCCTCTGCTGCTCATTTTTCCATGATGTATTGTGTTGTCACATGGCCGAAGCAACTGAATCTTATGCTGGGATTTGGGATGCTAGGGCTGCCTTTCAGAGGTGGTTTCTATGTTCTTTCTGTCCTGAAGAAATTGTCAAGGCAAATACAAATAGTAAAAAAGTTTTATTCAAAGTAGGAAAAGAAACAGGCTCTACAGAGTGAGTTAAGGCCAAATTAAAATAGTAAAAGTGATAGGTTATAGCCCTAGTATGAATTGCTGAATTATTATGGTGGTCATCCAATATGGTTTAAGCCCTTAAAGCAACAGCTTGTCTTCCCAGAGACCACCACCCCTCCTCTTCTCCAACTCAGCCCAGGGTACAATTTCCTTTCACCTTTTCCATCACTTCAGGGAAGGCCCCAATCAGCTCCTCAGGTATATCTAAACATTTGCCTCAAACCCCAGCCTTGGAAAAAGGCCATAAAAGGCCCTTTGTTCCAATCCAGAGAATTCCTTATCCTCCCCAAATTCTCTGTGTCTTCCAAAATAATAAAGCCCCTTTCCCTTCATAATAAAGCCTCTTTCCGTTTTTCCTTCTGCCTATTTCTCTGCTGCAACACCTTTGAAAACCTGTCATTTTTTTGGTGCTTTTGCCCTAATCTTTTTCTCACATTTTAATTTGATCACCCTGAGAAATACTTGTTCTCAGCCCCCCAAAAGATACCCACCCCAGTGGGATTTCTGGTCCATAATCTGGGCTCCCTCTGCCTCTGGGAGACCATACAATCTAAGCAATTAATATTCTACTGTCAGACAGCTTGGCCGCAATATAAGCTAAATGGTAAAACCCAGTGGCATATTAAAAAAAAATTTTTTTTGGATCCACTAACTCTCCAAAGTTTAAAAATGTTCTGTCTCCACACCAGCAAATGGCAGGATGTTCCCTTTATTTGGGCTACTTTTTTCTTTGAGGACACATCCCTCCCTCACTCATCCCTTCCTCCCTCCCTCATCCCTTCCTCCTTCAACATCTCTCAATCCACAGTCACTTAAACCAAGGTAACACTGAGCCTAAACAATGCTGCTACCTGATCCAAGTGCGGTGAAGAAGGACACTGGGCATGAACCTGCCCCGACCTGTAGCCATCACTGGGACATGTATAAGCTTGAGGGTAACTGAAAATGTGACTGCCCAGTCCACCAGAGAGTGGGTAAGGCATCCAATTCCCTGCCCTCACAGGAAACCTTGCTACAGCCAGATCCATATACTTGACCTGCTTGGTCTTGCCACAGAAGAGCAACAACAGAGCTTGGGTTCCATGACCGACATCAAGGCACCTTTCTCAAGAGTCCCGGGTCTTGCTGGGCATCTCCAGTTTCTTCAGTCTTCAATGCAAGCCATCACAAATGATAAACTTCTAGTCCTAGCTGAGATACCTGACACTAACTTCTACATGGAAGTGAACTGTCATCCTGTCAATTCCCCTCACCTCCAAGATGACACCCTAGTTCAGCAGGAAGCAGTCTAAGAGACACATTACCCCCCCTTTTTTTTTTTTTTTGCAGAACCAGGGATTGAACTCAGGCCCTTGTGCTTGCCAGGGAAGC
>NDGM011004402.1:0-11305 GCA_002564305.1 Octomys mimax
CCCTGGTGGGCTGAGCTGGCCACACACACACACATACACACACACACACAAATAAATAAATAATAAAATAAAATAAAAGTATATCCAGCCTATCTGTATAAAGTATAAATAAAGCATAAATGGATTCATATTTACACTTAGTTCCCATTCCCAAGATCTTATGATATATGTGTACATATTTTAAAACCTGGAAAAAAGAAAAACTATAATCCAGAACACTTCTGGCCCCAAGTGTTTCAGATAAGGGATAGTCATCCTATTTGTGCTGTTCATTCATACCCATTCCATTTCTCTTGACTACTAGTCATTCTGTGGTTTTTAAGTTTGATTTTACAGTTAATTTTACTTCCTTTGTGAGGTACATTTTGTACATTGACTTGAGTAAATTTGCCTATTTATATACATGTCTTTATCTTTCCCTAGTTTCTTCACAATTACTGCATTTAACAATAATGGGAGTCCATCTTTCAGTACCTCCTTCATTCCTCAATAAGCATAAGCACAAACACAAAGTAAAATATAACAGGAGAAAATGCAACATCAAGAAAGTGTGGTGGGGCCGGGGAGATGGCTCAGTGGAATAAGCGCTTCCTTGTCAAGTGCAAAGGCCTGAGTTCAGTCACCGGTTCTGGAAAAAAGAAAAAAAAGAAAGCGTGGAGACTTGTGACTTTAACTAGAAAGTGATAGCCCCTTGAAAATTTTCCTTCATTATAAAAATGTTTTCATCTAGAAAAATCCCTTTGGCTTGTAAATAGAAAGACCTTGTATCCACAAATTTCTAGTCAGTGTCCACGAGTTCTGAGTGATACCCATCAGTTCTTCATCTAGTGGGAGAAATGTCAAACTGTATCCCCTCACTGGGGGCCAGGGTCACCCTTCTTTCTGATATTCTTTCTATTAGACTATAAGCTTGTCTGGAAGAAGGCATTTATGGAAGCCAGCATTGCCCTCGCACAGCAACCACCGCACCAGGAACAAAGGACTCACAGGTGACCACGATGAGCTTGTGAGACGCCTTGACCGTTCCCAGGAGGAATTTATGGTGAACTGCTCTGAGGTCTACTCCCCAGTGGTCACTTTCCTAGGCCCTTCATCACACTCTTCTAGGACTGTGTGGTAATTGCTGTATCGGCCATGACAGGGCAGCCTCTAAGGAATCTCCCATGGACAGACAAGTTGGTCGATCCTGTGCTCTGGGAGAACTCAAGAGATCTGCGAGACAACAGGACCTAATGTTCATATCCATCAGTCGGCTCACAGGCTTTCCTTTTCCTGGTTACTGCTTCTGATAGCAAGATCTGCACTCTCGCTGTTTGTTTTTATTTATTTATTTATTTATTTTTGGTTTAGTTTCATTCTAATGAGAAATTTATGTTTATTAGTAGCAAGCACTTTGCTTTTCTGTTTACTCTTTTCCCAAGTCCTTTTGGACTGCAGAGGTAAAAGGAGAGGACACTCATTGCAGAGTTTTCCCCCGGATTTCGTGACGCAGACCCGATGAGCATTACACAGCACCAGGGACACTGGCCATCAGCTCGGCCCCTGGGATCTTCCCACTTGAAAGCAAAAAACGATGCTTCCAAATTACAGCATTTCTATCATATGAAATCTGCACAATTTCAGGCAGGCATCATACTATAATGAAGAGCACTAGAAACCTCTAAACTTGCTAACTTCCACATTTCCCCTACCTAACTCTCAAATACTCCTATTTTTTCTGAACCCTTGTTTGGGAAGCTGTTTGAAACTAGTCTCTAGCTTCAGACGAACCGCTTCATGCTGAGTGATACTCCCAGGCTGGATTTCCTGTGAGGAGGGAGGGGTTCAGTGGGGACTTTAGGTTTCAATGAAGACAAAGGACATCGAGTGTGAGTGTAATGATGCGCTGAGGTCGTCGTGCGCGCCTCATCCGCGTGCACAGCTCCATGAGCAGCTGCACCACTGAGACTTGAAGCAGCAGCCTCCTGCATCCTGGGGGGTGACCAGCTGGCCACTTTTCCAGCTGTTGTTAACAGGGTTGCATGTTGCACCTCTGTCCTTCCATCCTAACAAATACTTCGGTCTGTTCCACCCACCACATCACACAGGGCACTTTGATTGTAGACATGTTAACTGTTGGAGCACGAGTGGAGCTGGCAGCAACATCAGCCTTTGCTGGGCTGGCTGACCCCTTTGCCTTCTCATGTCAGGATGATGGATAATCTTGTGTTGTACCTGGGCCCTCAGCTCCTCCAGGCTTTGAACCTAGAAGCCTGTGGTCCCTCAGCCGTGCCCACATCCTGTTAGTGGCATCTGTGATTGAGTGCTGCAGCAGTGGCAGTGTCTTCCTTTGTATCTGGCCACCCTCCCTGAGCCATGCATTTCCTGTTATTTGTGGCCTCTTCAGACAACCGTAGTTGTCATTCTTTGTTCCTGGAGCACCTTTGTGATGTGAACTGAGACACACATTGAGGACCTAGAGAACAGGAAAGAACTCCGCTCTGCTTCTGGGAAAGCACTTTGGTTAAATAAATTTGCTTGTCCTGGGCAAAATGCCTTTTCTTAGCTTGCAAAGTAGGAAAGCTCTGTGCTAGGTTTCAAGGTGTAACAAGGTCTCTGCCCCTAGGCTTCCTGCCATTACTGCCAGCACTGTAGATGCTGGCATCCCACAGAAGCTGTCATAGATTTATAGTAGTGCTAGCCTCATGGCTTATTCCCACAAACGAAGAGTCTGAAATACCAAGAACAGAAGAAAATCGCTTTTATTAGTTAAATAGAAATCATGCAGAAGGACTAACTACTTTAATGCTATGGCATTTCATTAAAAAATTGTATGCAGCTTATGCCATATCTCACATGTAATACGTTCATATTCTATTAATGAGTCATAAATATCAGTTTTCTTTTTAATATGAGCCTGGTGTGTCAAGGCATCATCTTGTATCCTTAAAATCTTATGCAGGGGCTGGAGAGATGGCTCAGTAGAATAAGCACAAGGGCCTGAGTTCAATCTCTGGTACTACCAAAGGGGGAAAAAAAAAAAGAAGAAAGAAGACAAACAAACAAAAGAAATCTATGCAAAAGGATCATCCATCTTGCCTATTGTACAGATGCAAAAATCAAAGCTTGAAAAGTTCTTTGTAAACATGCACACACACACACACACACACACACACACCCCAACATGCACACACACATACACATGTTTGCACACACAGTAACTGCTAAAGTCTGGATTCCAGTCAGAGTGGAGCTCACACCTCTTGTGATCAGCATGTGGTCCTGAGCCTGATTCTTTTGTAGGACAGTCAGAATCAGCATATATGAAATAAGCACCATCTTCCCTGTTTTCTGGTCTTTTGAGTGCTTTAGAAAATCAGATGTGTGGATGCACACTGTTTTTGACTACTGAGCCCTCTTTGTTTGACCATTGTGTCTTTATAATCCCTTAAACAATGAGAACTCTCGAAATCTAAAGCAGTGTTACAATCTAAAGCAGTGTTACGACCAACCTCCCAAGGTTATAGCTTCTGCACGAAGTTCAAGCCAGGGCTGTCATGTGCAAAGTCCCCTGTCTTAGGAGCTTTCTTCCACCAGATAATGCCTCTTGGATTTCACCTCAGAGAGGATTCTCTTCTTTGCCTAAAGCAGCAGCCCTCCCGACATCCACCACTGCCCTCTTCATCCCTTCAGGTTCCACCCTGTGCACATACAGTTGCAAAACAGGATTCTGAACCTTTCTCTATTTGTTGTCTGACTTTCACATTGAAGTGGAAAGTACTTGACAATGAAGGCTTTTTGTTCTTTTCCAGAGTCTGCGCTCAGTTAAGTATTCCTGCTAATGACTGTCAGCCACTTGGAGAACGGAAGCTTCACAGGTTGTTTATGTAGCCACAGGAAGAAAGGGAGGCCACACTGCTTTTTTTCAGAGAAACTCCTTCCACTGGTAACTTGCAGGGAAAAAAATGATAGTTTATAGTATATTCAGCATAGAAAATTAATAAAAATCCTACCACATAATATGGCTGCATTTGTGATGTTAGTGCACAAAAGATTGTGTCTGCATTCCTCAATACCTCTCCAAATTTTTTCCAAATGTTGTTGCATAGCTAAAGAGCCCCTACCCACCCCAGCCCCATCATTAAGTTATCTCTTTCTTGTGGGACTTGTTTAGCCTATGACTTTCTTCCCCAGGTAGCGTTTTAGTGATTAAGTGTACCGTCTATCAGATTCCTCCTGGGAGGGATTCTGTGAACCCAACTGCAGAGAGTATGTGCTCTGCTTACCCCTATCCTAGTCATTTTATTTGTGTCCAAAACAAACCTGCTGCCTGGGGTATCTCAGTGTTGATCTGATTGGCCAGTTCCACCTGGAGGAATTCTTAGTACTTTAATGTTTCTAAGCAACAGCATAGTTCCTCCTCCTTTTGCCTGCCACCCTCCCCTCTCCCTACTTTCTTTTTCAAATGCAGTCACTGTTTGGAGTGAATTATTCTCCATCATCTCTGTTTCTCCTTTTGATTTAGAAAATGTCATCATTTTTCATGAGTAGAAGCCTAGTGAGGCCAGATGTGTTGGGAAGCCAGATTCACATTCTCTTGAAAATATTAAAAAAGTAGAAAGGAAAGTTTCTGACTTTCCTGAAACATTTTGATTTTAACTGAGAGATGAAGGAAACCGCCACTCCCACTTGCTGACCTCGGCTGGGCCTCCTGGCCAGTTCAGCCACCATGGTTGATGTTCTGGCCCTGTAGCCTTCATCCTTGTGAATGACTACACTCAGTTTTTAGTTTGCTTTGCTATTTCAAGGTTGAGTACCTTCACTGCTGACGTGCCGTGTGATTCCTGAGTGTTCGCTAGCAAGTTACTTACCTTTCCTTAAGACTATAAAAATATAATTTCTTTCTTGCAAAGTTGCATGTCAATTTAAACATATGCACACATTCTTACACACTGCCTCTTTTGCTACAAATTGTTTGTGGGGCTTGCTTTCAGGGGCGCAGAGAGTAGTAATTGTGAGAATAAGCCCTAACCCCTGCATAGTGTATATATATGTAGACATGTAATTTGGTAAATTGATTATAAGCCTCAGAGTTTTGTTTGAAGAATCAGAAAAGAAGTGGCCTCGAAGTGTTTCTCTAATAAGTGGGAGGATGTAAAGCATAGGACACAGTGAGTCTAAAAGAGCTTGATTTGAGGGACTCAAGTTGACATGTAAATACTGTGCTGTTGATACATGGAAGCGAGCAGAGCCTTATGGAAATACAAGAATGATATAAGATGGGATCTTTTTTTAGTGATAGCAGCCTCCCATTTGTAAACAGAACCTTACTTTTACACTTCACATTACCGATTCTCTTAGCAACCACCAGAGTGGGATTTTGCACTGACTTGTCACTTGTGATTGAATTTTACACCAGCCTTCGTGTCTTCTGTGGACACGAAAAGCATTCATCGGTCCTTGTTTCTTTTTATGTTGCCATGCTCAATCAGCCCCTTCTATTTTGTTCATTGACATACTGAAATTTTAGTTTCAGCCCTTCTCGCCCATAGCTGTGCCTGAAACAGCTTCCTTGGCACATTTCTAATCTAAATCAAAATCAACACCAGAAACACTCAACCTACCAGACAGCAGAATTGTTTCATGTTTTAAAAATATCTGTTCAGTTGCTCTTTTAACAGATATGAGACAATATGGCACCTTCTAAATAACACAGATCACAGGCTCTCAGAGAGAGAGAGAAACACTCACCTGCAGGGTTACTGTAAAGGCTGTCACTTAGGGCAAAAGCCAGTCTGAACTGAGATTCCCTGGAGAATTACGTCAACAGGCTAAAATCATAAGGCCAGTACACTCATATAATGAAATGAGAAATATTAGGAAATGTTCCTAGGAAATAGCTTGGGAAGAGAAAGGGCAACAGTTCTTCTCAAAGAAGCTCTCTGGATCGGACCAGTATAGTATATGCCTTTCTCATCAAGATGATATCCAGAACTTTGTGGCATCCAAAAAACCGTCTGCTGCTGATTCTGAAAGAGAGGCTGAAAATTGAATTTACTGATCAGGACAGTTTTGATCTGGCCCAGGGCCTGGCGTCCTCTCCAATTTGTTTCCCTCTCACAGACACAAATGCTATTCTCTTGGGCAATCTGAGAAGTTCTTCGCAAAGTAATTCTGTTTCTGATTTGGATAGTAAATTAAGATCAAATTCTTTAAAATCCTAAAGCTAAAGTGTTTTATTGTCCTGCATATAGACTCTCTAGACTCCCACCTTGCTCCACATTGAATGAAACTCACCTTTGAATTACTCTATATACTTGTGTTGTGATTAATGGTGTTGCTCTATGTGGTTCCAGTTTTCAGAACATCATTTTTCTTCAAGACTGCATGCTCCTTGGTGGTCCTTGCGTTTTCTTTCTAAAAACTGAAATTAAAATCCTCTGATACTCACATGCCTTCGCTTAATGATTAAGATGCTTTCTTAGATCTCCCTGGTAATTTACACCCAGATATTTCCACCACTGATAGTAACTGCCTATTAAAATGACCCAGCTGGGATTTTCATATAAAGCAGAAGGGAGTGAGGATGTTTTTGTTGGAGTTTTTCCTCCTCATTCCATTTAACCATTTCCTCACCTTCCTGCTGCACCCCCTTCTCACCCCTACTCCCTCATCTCAAATTTCACTTAAAGTGCTTAAAAAATGGCAACTCACTGGTAACTTGAAATTCCACAAGCTTGCTCTCATTAATAACACTTAACGCTTTGGTGTTTATGTATTAAGGACTCAGTAGCTTTTTGTTTAAGCCTGTGTTATGTGCATCCATACCCAGTGACTGTACACAGATGAAGAATATTCTTATTGCAAATTATACATCATAAAAATTTTGTTTGTTGGTGTTTGGCTGGAGGTGGCTGATTATTACATTCTGAAATGCTACGCACACTTGGAGTGTTTATTCTGGATTTGTTTCTGTGCACTGTAAGGATCGAGTGCAGCTGAAGAATAAGCAAGATGAGCCAAGTGGGGAAACATGATGAAAAATCTTGAACCAAGCACAAGTTGTTGAAAAAAAATTTAGCACAAAGGAATGTGGCCATGGGGTGAGGTAAAATGAGAAGAATCCAGGCAAAGCCATCTCTCTACTGAGACCAGGCTGTTTCTAGAGTGTATGTGCATTAACTTCAAGGCCAGTGCTTCAGAAAACAAGACTGCAAATGCACCTATAATTCATAGTGAGGTAGAAATATCTTTTTAAATGATCCACCAGTCTCAGTTCTGGCTATCTATTGAAAACAGGATCTGAAAAAGATTCTTGTACACCCGTATGCATTTGTGGAACTACTCACAGAAGCCAACCTGTGGGAGCAACCTGAGTGCCCCCTGACAGATGAATAGATGTAGGAAGTGGGGCACGATTGGCTCCACCTCAGAAAGGAAGAAAATCTTGGCATGGGCTGCAGTATGCATGAGCCTTGAGGACAGTGTGCTAAGTGAGTGTTCTCATCACAAAAGGCAAGGGCTGTAGGATTCCACTTAGATGGAGTTCCTAGGGTAATCAGACTCATGGAAACAGGAAGTAGAATGGTGATCCCGAGGAGGTAAAGAGAAGGGCAATGAGGATTTGTTTGAAGATAAAAATGAGCTACAGATGCTGTACAGTGACCTATATGCATTTAACAGCACTATACTGTGCACATAAAAATTGCTAGGAGGGAAAATATTGGTTTTTTTATACAATGAAAAAGTATATTTTAAGATTCAACAATCAAAGTCCAGAGAGATTCTTAATATAGAAGAATATTTTGTTGACCCATACATCATGGCTATGTGGTTCTATGTATTTTTGTCCATTCTTCAACTTCTTTTGTATCAACTTTTATATTTATCTGGTACAAATAATTCAGAGATGATAGATGTGCCCAGAAAACAGAAAAAATAGTATGAAGAGCTGGTATTGTGTAGAACTACATAGGCGAGGATGCTGGTGACAGGCAGGGGAGGAGTCCCCTTGACTACCCTGCCGTGAGACAAGAGAAACTTCTGAGGCAGGATCCATCTCTGGGAACTTTGGTAGCTCTTTTCTTACCCTAGAGTGAACTTACTGTCACCCTTCTTTTTAAGGGAAGCACCTTTACACACAGCGCTTGGTCTTCTGCCACCTCCATGCCCCTCTGTCTTTCTACTGTCAGTTCTCTTGTCAGTAATCTTTGGTAATATACTTGTCCTTATGCCGAAGAGGTATTGATTAATGTCTTCTAATAATTATAACGAGTCCAGTAACTCAGCTCTAAGCCCTGTGCACTCGCTGCAAACATGATATTAATCCCAAGGGAGCAAAGAGGGTTTCTTGGCCAGGGGAGAGGATTTAAGAAAATATTAGAGATATTCCATTGGTTTCCAGAGTATCTTATTCCATAATATTTAATTTATCTTGTTAAAGAGAGTTGCAACTTAATTTTCTTAGTGAAACAGTAATAAAACAAAGGTTTAGAACCATGGCCCTTGCAGGATGGTAATGTTATTCAGGTTCAGCTGAAGGGAACAGAATTCCAGCCAAGAAGATAAAAATGATCTGGTATTCAAATTTTGATTTTAAAAAAAGCAAAAACAGAAATGGAGAAATAGCTTTCTCCCTTGATAATGTACAAGCAGACACTCTGTGCTGCATTTGCTAGTGAATTACGCTGGACTCATCCTGTTCTTCTGTATCCATGTGAAATCTTTGGAGAAGTCTTCATTCATCATTGCAGCATTTCTGTGAAGTCTAGAAGAGTCTGCTACAGGCAAGCTTATTTTTGACCTGAAATTGCAGCTCTTCCAAGATGAACAATTTGCTGGAGATGCACAGAGACTATATATGCTTTTTTTAGCAAGGAGCATTGGGGTAATGGGGATTGAACCCAGGGCTTTCATGCTAAGCTATGTTCTCAATTATTTTATTTTATTTTATTTTAGAGTTAGGCTCTTGTTAGGCTACTAAATTGCCCAAAATGAGCCTCCTAATTCAATCTTCCTGCCTCAGCCTACTAGACTGTAGGCATACAGTCATATGCTGTCACACCCAGTTGGAACTTATTTCTTTATGCCTTATGCTGCCAATACCAGATTTGGTGTCTGGCTACTGATTCAACTGTTTAATTATTTATCCATGTTGGGGCAATGAAAGAACTTTAGCTTTCACTGGTCCTGTCAGTAGTGTAAAGCAATGAAGTCTCTCCAGCACAGACTTGAAGGAGATGCACCCCCTTTACCCTTCTAGCCTAGCTAGCTATGCCCTGGTTCTGATGCTGATTTTCACAGAAGTCCAACAGTGATTTACACGGGCACCTTCTGGTAGGGATATGGTCCCAGGAGTAAGGAACAAGGAACTTAAGATGTTTCAATATCCCTCCGTTCTGCTTGTATAAGTGTTGACATGCATAAGACTTCCGTCAGTCTCAGAGATTAAGTTTCTTTCTTTTCTCTTTCAGATTACCACAGATCTAAGGCAGCGGTGCACAGACAACCACACGGGGACATCTGCCTCAGCCCCCATGGCTGCAGGCATCATTGCACTGGCCCTGGAAGCCAAGTAAGCCTTGATCTCTATGTCTTCATGGGTGACAACCCCAATCTTCAGGAATCTTCCCATGTATAGAATCCCTAGCATAACAACCCTGAACACCTTCTCAGACCTACTTTTAAAATATCAGTGATTTAAAAATTTCTAAGTCCTCAAATTAAGAAGGATTGTTTTTTATTTTTTTAATGCTTAAAATAATCCAAGTGTGTAATGACTTTATCATAGAGTCATAATCCAAGCATGCCAGTTGGCTCCCATAGCCATGTCCTGGTGAGGTTTTTATTCTAGTCTGGGAATGTTCCTGAGAGTCTTAGAGGTGAAGTTGGCCCATTCTGGTCCCTAGATCTCACACTAGCACTGTCACTGATTGACTCTGGAGGACTGAGTATGTGGAGGTCACAGAACAGGAGGCCAGGGATGGGGACAGTCCACTTTGCTCAAATGCTGTTCCATATCATCAAATTCTGTGTCCAAAAGATCACGTGCAAAGGTATAGTTGAGCTGCTTGCAATAGGCTCATCCCCCTTCTCTGAACACACATAAGTTCATTTGTTATAATGTTTCAGAAAACCTCATACAGACCGAAAATCTCTTATCCTCAATTTCAAAACCCAAAACTGAAAGTTCTTTAGCAGATTTAATACCAGATTCATTTAAGGGCAAACCTTGCCCAGAACTGATTTCACACTATTAATGGGCTTTACTTATTCCATATATTGTGAACATTTCTATGTTCAGCACAGAAATATTTATGTACGTGATTATGAGCTGCTGGATTAGACCCCACTGGAGGGTTTGTGTAATACATGTTATGAATGCCATCTCTGAAAAATTTTTGAGTTCTAAACACATCTGATCTGAGAACTAAAAAAAAAAAAAAGAAGGGTCTGTGGTCTGAGGGGCTCCCCACAGGAGGATCCGAAAGGGGCTGGAGGGCTGGAGTGATGGCATCACTACACTGCAGAAATAGCTTTGTGTACCTCCCTTCGGGGGAGCAGAGTGTCACTCATGCAGTCATCCTATTGAATAGAACAAGAACAGTTGATGAGGAGGGAACACAGGATGAAGAGGGTCTTGTCCTAAAGGCGCTGGTTCACTGTGCACAAATGGCTCCCTAACATCCATTGGCTCCTGGCTGAAAGACAAGGAGCCCATGTTAAAGTAGCCAGTCCTGCTTTGCCATACTGTGCATGCAGTAAATTCCAGTTATTTAAAACCATGGAAGGAAACAGAGAGCAGGAAACGGGTGTGAACATGGTGCCATGTTTTTAGGTTGCCTCTCACCTAATCCTCATCAGTGGGATACAGGCAGACCCCCAGAAATGCTTGCTTGCCTTTCTTTTTGACGAGGTTAAATATGGAGTGATTTTAAACATATCTTTTACGGTGTTAAAAGTTTGGGTTTAGCAAGGAACTGGTACTTATCCTATGAATTCTCACTTGACAACTTTTCGCTAGCGTGTTCTGGCAGCAGAAGTCTGAGCCAAGTTGTCTGTATGTTTAATTTGGTACACTCTAAATAGGATTTTTAAAGAATATATTGTTACCCTTCTGATATTCTAGGTCTCTTAGCTGGAATACTTCCAATACACCAAAAAAAAAAAAAAAAAAAAAAAAATCAAAAGTTCTTGATGAAAAGAAATCAGGAATTGTTCCACACACAAAAAAAGCTATGGTCACAAACTCACTGAGCACCTGATCAGGGTCCTGGCAGCATACACACTGAGATGATCTCCGCTTCTCTCTGATATTACTAGAATA
>NDGM011004403.1:0-13547 GCA_002564305.1 Octomys mimax
AACTCAGGCCCTTGTGCTTGCCAGGCAAGCACTTATTCTATTGAGCTATCTCCCCGGCCCCAACAAAATTCTTCATCTTATTTCCTACTCATTCCTGGCAACCACCTTCTATGTTTTGCTCCTATGAATTTCATCACTCTGAGTACCTCATACAAGAGGAATCACAGTATTTCTTCTTTTTTGACCAGTTTACTTTATTAACTACAACATCTTCACACTTCATCCATGTTGTAGCAGTGTTAAAATTTTCTTCTTTTCAATGCTGGTAGGCTTTGTGTCTATATACTACATTTTCTTTATTTTTCCATTAATTGAACTCTTAGGTTGTTTCACTCTGACCACATGGGTGTACAAATGTATGCTCAAGTCTGCTTTAGGTTCTTTTTGGTAGCTATCTTAGTCACTTTTCTTAATGCTGAGACAAAATGTCTCACACCCAAAGTTGAAGGGGGAAGATTTCACAGTTTGTAGAAGTTTCAGTCTCTAACTAGCTGGCTCCAGGGCAGGTTGGCAGAAGGCAGAGGGGCAACAGTTCATAGCGGTGGAAGGCAGCCAAGGTAACAAGGAGGGGAACTCAAGTCCCCCATATTGTATCCAGTCTACTAGGATTAGGGTGGTAGCAATATAATCAGTGGACTGATCCAGCAGTCACCTACCTTTAATCCCAACATCCTTAATCCAAGTATTGTACTGCCAATCAATTAGACACTATAGATTCAACCACCTCCATCACCTCCAAAAAACTTCTATGATCACATGGGGTTTTGGGGCACATTTAGCTAGGTGAAATAATTGGCAGTTCACACAATAATTCTCTGTTTCACTGATACAATTTTCTCTAAGTAGTAATTTAATCTTATATTCTACCAACAGTGCAAGCAAGATTGTGTAGTTTTGAAGTCAAGATTATTCTAGCCCATAAACTAAAGATTTTGGTTACTTGGATATTCGCGTTACCAATAATTAAAATGTTTGCATATATGTCCAAGTGTAAGTTAGAATTGTATCAGAAATCTGAATGATCCAAAATATGTAAAGATAAAATTTAGGAAATATAACCAAATAAGGTTACCAGAATAAAGGATTTTTAAATTTTAAAAAACAAAGACATTGAACATATTTAAAAAGTTGAAGAGAAACCCCAAAGATCTTACAACAAATAAAAGATACATAACTCAGTACTTATTTAAAGAAAATGAACAAATAAAAATCCAGTTTCTTTATCTGCAACACATACGCTGCTTTTTCTTCCATTTTGCCTGACAATATAGCATAATATTAAGTAGGAGGTACAACAACAGATATCCACTTCTTATTCTTGACTTTTCAAAGAAGGTTGCTAATATGTTACTAGATAATGATGCTTATTTAATGTTTCTAGCGTAATGTCTATCAGGTTAAGCATATTTATACACTAATTTTCCTTTGTTGTTTGATTTTCTAGTTTTCAATACTTCCTTGCCTTTATACTGAAAACCCAGGACAATAGACCAATAAATTACCAGAATAAAAGTAAGTTTGCAGATATTAATATATAAAAATCAATGATATCCAGGGTAAAAACCTTGGTTTCTAAATACATCTCTCCTCCTTCTAAGCTAGATTCACTTTCTAGGGCTAGAACAAGAAAAACCTAAGATAAACCTGAAGTATCTTTACTATAATCAATTAAAGAAGTTATTTGAAACACAAAAAGATGAAGTCAAACCCTGCGCATATAGGAGTCAATCCGGGAAAGGTCTCAAAAGAACAAAGGTCAAACAATCCAAACAAGAAAAATAACATATGACTGGATTATAATGTAAGTATACAATAAAAATGAGAACATATGAATATAAGAGATTTAAACAAAAAAGAAAAAAAGGGGGCTGGGGATATAGCTCAGTTGCACAAGTGTCTGCTTGGCAAGTACAAGGTCCTGAGTTTGATTCCCAGTCTTCCCCCCAAACGCCCCCCCCCAAAAAAAGAATATAAATGATTGAATAAATAAGTGCAGTCACAGGTGGGGAGGTTTAAAGATGGATAAATTGGGGTGTGTGAGTATAAAGATGTGATACTGGGATTAAGGATACAGATCATAGAGGCCCACCCTAGGTGTGCATGGCACCAATCAATACATTCACAACCTCGATGGAACGTAAGAAGGAAGGCAGGCTTGCTTTGCTGCTGCTTCCTGCTGCCTTGCTGCAGTTTCCCTGCTTTGCCATGAGTAGTTTCTCCTCTGTGATGCCCCACTGCCACACTACACTGCCTTGGGGCCAGCCAATTACGGACCGAAATTTCTACAAACTATAAGCTGAAATAAACCTTTCCTCCTTTAACTTGTGTTAGTATTTTGTCTCAGCAATGAGACAGTAACCAAGACAATGCTCATGTTAAAGTGCTAAATAACGGAGGAAACTAGTCAAGCATGATGGGACATGCCTGTAATCCTAACCACATAGGCAACTGAGGCAGAAGGACTGCAAGTTAGAGCCCAGCCTTGAGTCACCATAGAGTTCACTGGCTGGAGAGTGATACTGCAGAAGGCGAAGAGGGAAGTACAACACAACAGATAGAGGGCCAGAGAGTAGCACCTTAGCCACAGATGACATGTGGCATGTTTGCCAGAAGGCTTCTGGAGGGAGAACAGAAGCGTTACAATGTTCAGCACACAAAAAGAGGGCAGAGATCTAATGGGCCAGTGCAGAAATCAGCAAAAAACCAGGTGTTGAGTGCGCCACACCGTAGCCTTCCCTTTGTGACTTAACTGAGGGGATCTGACCTTAGGACAGAGGCAAGGCTTCCAGTTAGCCATCCTACAGTATGGATTCCAGGGTTGAGGTGGGCTCAGTCATCCATGAGGACCACCAATCACCAGCACATAACAGGACAGGTCATTGCAAAGAGACCAGCCTGGAGACCAGGAGGGTGAGGGGGAAAAAAGTGCCTTCCAGTTACAGCAACACTTGGAGAGGGTGGAGGTCTGAGAAAGAACCAGACCTGAATTGTGTCCAGAACCCCCAAACCTGTATGTTAAAGCTTCACTTGTGAAAATGGGGGTAGGGGGAGCTCACTTGTTGAGCTTAGGCTGCAACATGCATAAGACTATGAGGATGCTTTGCGGTTTTGGAACTCTGTGGAGGTGTTTTGTTTTGGTTTCCTTTCCTCCCCCATCGCTCCTGTTTGTATCTTCTGTCTCTTTCTTATTCCTTGATCTTCCCTCTCTTGCTTTCCCTTTCATCCACCACATAAATAGAAGGTCTCTAGATATGTGCAAAGAACAATAATTAACCACCACTTTAACCTGAGTAAGACATTCCATGAAGAGTTGGGTTACCCTTACCAGCGCTGTACACAGAGAATGCAAACATAAGCTAACTATCCACATATTATCAGGCTCCCACCTTCTAAAGCTTCCCTCACCTTGGGTCCCTTTTCTTGCTCCCACAAATACTCTCTCAAACCCTCTCTCCACCAGCCCTCTATTCAAGATATAAAAATAATAACAACAGAAAATGAGCTGCCCTATTTCTTTCAATTATTATTTCTCTCTGTACCTTCTTTCTGATTTCCCTCCTTCCGCTTTCTTTTCCTTCTCCCACCCACCACCTCTTAGTGTCCCTGTTTATCTTCCTTTGGGCTCTTTGTGGCTGGTGGCCTCCTCATCCCTATCCAGTAGTCCCTTGAGTATTTTCTGCAATGATGGCTTAGTGGTCCTGTATTTGCTTAAGGTATGTCTGTCAGGGAAACTTGTTACTTCTCAATTCTGGGGGCTAATTTTGCAGTTTAAAGAAGTCTGGGTTGACAACTGTTTTCTTTCAGGGCTTGAAAAACTTGGTGGAAAGCTTTCCTTGCCTTTAATGTTTGTGCTGAGAAACCTACTGTAATTCTAATACATTCATCTTTATAAGTAACTTGCTGAGTTTTCCCGTCAGCTTTTAGCATTCTCTCCTTTCATTGAACTTCTAGAAAACTGATTACAATGTGTCGTGGAGGGTGTCTTTTCTGGTTATTTGGGGTTTTGTACATCTCTTGAATAGTGAATTTTTTCCCTACATTTGGAAAGTTTTCTGCTATGATTTCAATGAGTAAATTTTTTAAACCTCTGAATTATCTTCTAAGTTTTTCTTTATTTCTATAATTTTGGTATTGCTCTTTGTGTCATCTAGCAGTTGTTAGATCTAGCCTGCATGTCACATTCTCATTCTTAGGGTATCATTGGATTTATAATCTACTACATCCCCTTTGTCTTCAATTTATGATATTCTGTCTTCATACTGGTCAAATCTGGTAGGCATATTTTCTATTAAATGTTTCATATTTTCTTTTTCTGCTAGCTTGTTTCCATAAACTCTAATGCTTTACCAAAGTGAACATTTATATCTTGTCTTATTTAATTCAATTAGTTCACTGTTTCTTTCCTCATCAAACATTTTATTAGTAAAATCTGTTTTATCTGTTATAATAAAATTATTTTTAAGCTGACTAAACACCTTATGAAATTTCTTATGTGTTTCTTCTTTAAGATCTTCAGGGCCGGTGAGATAGCTCAGTGGTCTAAAGCATTTGCTTAGGCAAGCTAAGGCAGGCTCAGGGGACTGCTGTTCTATCCCTGGTACCACATACCCTGCCACCCTGAGGGCAGGTTGAGCCAGCAAAACAAACAAACAAACAAAAGAAAAAAAGAAAAAGAAAAGTTCTTCAGACATTTTGACCATTTCATTTTTGAGGTCTTTACCAGCAAATTTCCTCTACTTCAGTGTCTATGGGATTAGCTTTTGAGGAGGTAAAGATTTAGAGGCAATTTGCTGCTGTGCTTTTTCATATACTTATTGTTTTTGTGCTTCATACTGAAGATCAGTTAGGGTACAGAAACCCTGTCTCTTCTGTGTAAGTCTCTCTAGTTAGAATGCTGGGAAAACTGGCTATCCACATGCAGAAGACTGAAATCTAGACCCACACATCTCTCCCTGCACTACAATAAAATCAAGACAGATCAAAAACCTAGATATTAAAACAGAAGCACTAAATTTGCTGAAAGATAAATAAAACTCTTAAAAACATAGGCATATGCAAGGATTTTCTGAATAGAACACCAACTACACAAGAAATATTATCAAGAATCAATAAATGGAATTATGGCAAAGTACAAAGCTTCTGTAGAGAAAAGGAAATAAACAGAATGAAAACACAACATAAAAAATGGGAGAAATGTGCCAGCTATTGCTCCAACAGATGACTAATACCTAGAATATACAAAGAGCTCATAAAAATTAGACTTTCCCAAACAAAATGCCTAATTAATAGTGGTCAATTAAAGTGAATAGACGCTTCTCAGTAGTACAAATAAGCACATGAAAAAAATGTTCAGCATCTTTGACCATTAGAGAAATAGTAATATACACATACCTATGTTTATAGCAGTACAATTCATAATAGTTAAATCTTGGAAGTGATCTATATACCCATCAATGGATAAAGAAAACATGATACACACACACACACACACACACACACACACACACACACACAATGGAGTATTACTCATTCATACAGAAAGATAAATGAGTCATTTGTAGGAAAATGGATAAACCTTAAGACCATAACGCTAAATGAATAAATGAAGCACACATTGCATGGTTTCTCTTATATAAGAAATTCAAGGTATGAATGGCATAAAGAATAAAATAAATATAACAGGAAACCATTATAGGGGAACTATTAAAGGGGAAGAGAATCTACAGATAGAAGGATTGGAGAGAACGGCTTAGTAAAACGAATACGCCATGTGTACAGTACCCGTTTCCTAAAGTGAATGTACTCAATATGTGTTGCAAACATGTGCTAATAAAAAATAAATTAATGTTAAAAGAACGTAAAAGCAATGCTGCTTTAAAAAACTATAGTTATTGCACAATTTTAAGCTCTTCATTTTGAACTGCAAAGTGTTGTGTCAATTTAACAAATGCAAACAACCCCTTGAACATTATTTTACTTAGAATTAACACATTTCTGCTAAATTTTTTAAGTGCAACAAGTAGACAAAAACAAAGTTACAGACAATGGTATACTTCCTCAAAATATGACCACACATGTATCATTAGCTAAGAGTTTAAGTTTCTTTTGCACACTGTTTTTGCTTTCTTTTGAGGTAGAACTTATATACAATGGCTTACATAAAATTAAGTACACAATTTGATGGATTCAGACAAATGCCATACATTCGTACAACCCAAACCTCTACCATGATATAGAATACAACTATCACCCTCAAAAGTTCCCTCATCTCTTTCCAGCAAGTTCCTGACCGCTTTCTCGCCCCCTATAGGCAATGACTGCTCTGATTTATTTTCTACTCTATCATTTTTGTTTTTTCCAGAACTTTATATAAATTGATTCATACAATATGTACTCTTGTCTATAAGGCTTCTTTCACTCATTACATTGATTTTTTTTCAGATCTATCCAATCTTTTCTCCTAAAAATATAAAAATTAATTTACTTACCATAAAAATGACTATCAGGATGAGACAGATGCCCACAATAATGAGGAAGGGGATTAGATAGTATTCTAGAGGAAGACTAAATTCTGGAACTAAGATGATGTGGCCTCTAAAATAAAACAAAAATTAATAATTGAGAACCAGTAAGATTGTTAAGTTATGATGTCAAAAACAAAAACTCTCAAAGTTATGCAAACATTAAAATTAAATATACTATTCACATTTAAATTTCTAATATGTGCCTTCCAATAATTTAAGGAATGTTCTTTGTATCAAGTCTATTTATTTCAAAATAAATTGCCAATATAATTAAAGGTGTTCTTTGATAAAGAAAACCAAACAGTACAATGTCTTAGAGGTTATTTACTGCATCAAATAAGTAGGAAAAATTATATTTTATATGCAACATTAGCATAAAAAATGATGGTAGTGTCTTAGTAGAATGTCATCAGGTAGTATGTCACCTCATCAGGTAGTATGTATTCAGGTAGTACGTCACTTCAACCAAATTACAGCTTATCTCTTCCTCTACAGAAAAACTTTAGAGCCATTACTGATTAAAAAAACTTCTTTTCCCCAATGTGCTTTATTTACATGTACGTGCTGCACCAATAAATCACGATCTCTGTATCCTACATTCATCTGTGGGATAAGGAATTAAAAACTGGTTAAGGGATTTGTAAGAGTTCTTTCTTCTCCATTTTTCATGTTCTCCATGGTTTCCATGAAATAAACTACAGAAATGTGTATGCTGTAGAGGTGAAAGGAAAGCCTTACTTCCATTTTGTTACTAATCATTCATTAGTAATTGTGACACTACTATTACAAAATTAATGGGGACCTATAAAAGAAAAACTTCTATTAGAAATAAGTGAACTTTCTGTGCTACCTGAGCAAATTTTATGTGGTATCAAATTTTACTTACAAAATTCCTTTAATCTAGGGGAGTGTCTATAGAATGTTCAGTAATATGACTGATCTTCCTGTTACGTCTGCTGTTATACAAGACTTGGAAGATGTCCACAATGTTGTTCTGATTTCCACTGGCAGTCATTTTTTAAGGTGGTAAAGCCAGAAATTTCATAAAACAAAAGTTCAAAGTAAATTAATAACTTTGAGGGGAAAGTGAAACTGAAACAGATTGACTCCTCCCATAGTAGAGGTGCTTAGAATTCTATATACTTGAGAAAAGTAACATAAAAACAAATTATTTCTATTCCAAGCTGGTTTTCTCCTTTTTTTTTTTTTTTCCAGAATCGGAGATTGAACTAGGGCCCTTGGGCTTGCCAGGGAAGCACTTACTCCACTGAGCCATCTCCTCGGCCCCCTTCAAGCTGTTTTTCAATGTTTATGCTATTATTTATTAATCTTATATTTCTATGAAGATTGCTCTAGCACAAGATAATACCAGCAACTTCTCTCTAGTAATTTAAATACCTTCCCCAAAATGATAAAATGCTTGAACACAAGTGGACCTCCTACCTCGGCGGCTATCTCACGGAACAGTGGATAATGAAGCATTTCATAGTTAATAAACGTAAGGAAAGAGGGTATTCCACTTACAACAGCAATCAATAAAATACTGAGCTATAAATTTAACAAGAAATATTTTTCTCACATAGATTTTGGACTAAAATAATTTTTAAAAGCTTCCAATCACCAATACATCAAATGGAAGAACAAGCTACTTTCTTAAATAAGAGGATCTGTCATCTTAAAAATGATAATTCTCCCTAAATTAATTTGTAAATACAATACAATCCCTTTACAAATATTACCAGGTTTTCCTGCGGCTACTAACGCTGACTATTAAACTCTGTTAGAAGGACAAATTAAAACTCTTACACATTGCTGGTGTTAATCTAAGATAGTGCCAGAAATTTTGGGAAAAGATGTAGCAATTTCTCAAAATGTTAAACATACCATTGTAGGTATATGCTCAAGAAAAATAAAAATATGCACAAAATACTTGTACATAAATGTTTATACTAGTCAAAACGCTGTAGAAAAAAGTTATATGTCCATCAATTGATGACTGGGCAAGCAAAACCACTGTATCCATGTAATAAATATTATTCAACAATTATAAAAAATTCATAAAACACTAATACATGCTACAAGCTGATAACCTTGAAAATGTCATTAAAAAGCCAGTATTGTAAGTAAAATAAAAATGTCAACATAAAAAAAGTTGTAGTAGATCACAAATGTATAACACAATAAATAAAACAACCAATAACCTAATTGAAAAAGTAGTGTAAAGCTAGATTTCAAAGAAAACAAAATACAAATCACTCTTACCCATTATAAAAAAATGACCACATTTGCTTGTAATATGATAAATACCCACTAAAATTACAGCACAACAGCATTTTTTTCACCTGTCTGAGTAGCCAAAAATCCCAAATATGACAACATATTTTGTTGATGAGGCAGTATGAAAACATTAAGAAACAACCCTTTGAACGAAAAGTTAACAATATCCAACAATGGTGAATATACATTTAACCTATAAAACAATAACACCATTTCTAGAAACCTATTTCCAAAGTATACTAGCCAAATAATAAAACACTCATCTGTAAGGTCATTCACTATAGCATGTTTTAAAATAGAAAAAGAAATGTCAACAGTTCAAATACCCATCCATAGGGCACTACTTGATTCATAGGCATACCTACAAAATGAGTTCTATGCAGATATAAAAAGAATTATGAGTATCTGTCAACTCATATGGTTGACATGCTAGATACACTGTTAAGTCAAAGCAGGACAGGGAATAGTACTTAGATATATGGTAGAAGACAACAGATAATATGTACCTGCCAAAGACTTTAATGGACATTTTTACTAGTTGTTATTTAGAAGGCAAAAATGGGAACAAGATAGACAAGGTGGGTGATAATTAGATTTTAGATTTCTTTGAATATAATTTGTTTTGCTGGTTTTGAATTCAGTTATCATAGTTGAGCTGGGTGTAGTAGTGCACAGAATACTAACATTCTAGAAAGCTGAGGTAGGTGGATTACAAGTTTGGGTCCAGCCTGGGCAACTAAATAAGACTCTGTCTTAATATAACAAATAAAAAAGGCTGGGGATTGATTCCCTGTGAAGGTCCCAGAGTCAATCCCCTGTACCATGTCCTTGTCCAACTGTTCTCTGTATTCTCAAAGCAAATGAATCAAATAAAATTCTGTCTCCAATTGAAAGCATCAACACACAGCGATACATTCCATGTGTCTTTTTTTTTTCTTTCTTGTTTTTGTGTTTGTTTGGGTGTTTTTGTTTTGTTTTGTTTTGTTTTCCACAGTGGGTTTAACCCCAGACCTTCTCACTCAGCAAATACATTCAGATGTGTGTTTATGAGAGTGAATGAGTGTGTGTACTTAGCAATTCAACTGATATTAAAAAATAATTCAGAAATTCACTGCAGTTACATTATTCTGCTTGATTATACTGCCTCCTATTTTGGGTGTTACCAACTTTTAAAATTCTGAACATCTTTCAATTCTTCAACACATGTATCCAAAGTACAGGATAAAATTTTTGTGAATTTGTACAGATATGGAGAATTTTATCAAGTAAATAAAGCAACTTACAAAACATTATATATAATTCTATTTTATGCACATATTACAGTTAATCAATGCAAGTAATCAAACATGGAAAAACTAAAAGCATATAACAACTATGCTGGAGAATGGAACCATTGAAACTTTCACTTCAAATGTTTTCTACTTCTGAAGTTTTATGTATTTTACCAGTGTATGTGTATTACTTTTTAATGTAAAGAAGTATGATTATTTTACAGTAAAAAAACCTAGACCCTGTGTCTGCCTAAGCAGGTGCTTTAATCCACTGAACTACATGGCCGGCCCAAAAGATTCCTTATAACATTAAGGTTTTTTTCTAATAAACGAACAATGCTGAGATAAAATCATGTATTAGTTTTCCATCTACAAACTACACAACACAGTTGACAAAATACTATGTTGTATAACTAATTTTTAATACATTTAAAATTATGTCCCCTAACTTAATAAAGATAGTCTGAGCATACAATATTTGAAACTTATTTTAAGTTATGAATACAGAAGAGAATGACAAAAGTAAGTATAATTGTAACCTCTTTATGCATTTTTAAACTCAAATATTCATGGGTCCTACCCTTACTAAATAACTAGAATTAGGTTTCCTAATTCTAATTTCCTCTTTTGGCAAATGTAGATTACAAATGATAACAGTAACACCCTGTAACATTTGTAAGAATTAAATGAATAACAAAGTTTTGCTTTCACAGGGGCCAGGCACTTGCTAAATACTTAACAAATATTAGCTGCTTCTACTTTTCTTTTTGTTATTATTCCTGTGTTTGTGAATCTGTTTCAGGAAAGATGCTCTGAAATGCTCGCTGCATTGTTACAGATGAGGAAGCAGCGCCTTAAATTAAATTTGGTCTATGTTTTCTGTCTATAATGAGATGGGGTCAGGGTGGGGGCTGTCAGAGAAGTTTGTAATCCAAACTTAAAACTTTTTGGCATTAGTAGAGACGGAACCAGGGCCTCAAGTATGCCCTCTACCATAAACTGACATTTTTCTTTATAGAAATTACTTACACCGTGTTTTGGATTCCATGTTTATAAAATAATAAATTTCTTTTAAATAAAATACAAGCAAATGTAATTTCATTGTTCTTAAAGTATAAAGGGGGAAGTTTTATCTTATTAGTTTTAAATGTTTAAATTGTTTCTTAGCAACATTAATTGTAACATTAGTGACTCCATGAAAATATTTTAGATAATCATACACAGAAAACAAATAACATAGTAACTGAAAACTATGATTTAAAAAGAGATAATTAGCACAATAGCTCATAAAACATAATACTGATTACAACTAACAATATAAAATTCTACCCAAATATAATGAATTTTAAGTTACATGATGATTTTGATAATTACTACTTACCCCTTTTCATAAGTGAATTCATCTTTCAGGGAATTAGCTGATGATTCACCAATGAAGACAGAGGGAATGTCAATTTTCTTTAACACATCAACTACATAAAAGAATAATAAAATTATTTGCAAAAGCCCATTCTTAGTGTACAATCAACTTAATTTTTTTCAGAACAGCAGCAAATACAACTGGAAATAATTACAGTTGGGAGTCATTTTCTAATAGTTTTTATTTGGCATTATACATTTATACTAACCATCAAAATAGCTTAGAAATATAAATATAACATTTATGATTTTTCTTTTAACATTTGTGATTTTCAAAGGTAATATTTTACATGTCTACATTACCTCATTTAATTTCACTTGTCCTAAAATATTTAAAAATAATTATTTTTAATACTTCCATTTGACTTATTGCTCTATAGATATAACTGTTAGAAAAGGAAGAAAAAATTTTACGTTTCCCATATATAATTCCTAAATAAAAAAGAAAAAAAGCTTCTTTTACATACCCATTTCTAGGAGAAATACAAGAATGTAAGACCTTATAGCAATCTGAAAAATAACACCACACTCCAGCTTTCCAGGCTAAAGCTGGTAAGGGTTGCTAAAAGGCAAGGGACAACAAGGGTGTGTAAACTTCCACTTCCCCTGAGTGGAAGTTCATGGTGAAGCTTTGTGTTTTAACTGGACTCTAAAGAAATGTCACTCTTACATCTAAATTTAAAGCCAAAATCAAAACCACCAAAACAGAAATTTGTAAAAGTTACCCATTACTCATATCTCAAGAAGAGAACAATTTTTTTCTTTTCTTTCAAATGTATGACTTCATAGTTTATTACTTAACCAATTGCTAGTCCACAACTATTGAATTCATTGTACATTTTTTTCTTTGATGCAAATTCATTTTTAAAAACTTTATTGCTGCATATTATACTTTTACAATTTAATGAGCTTCATTTTGGCACATTTATGCATGTACGTAACATATGTTCACCATTTCCAACACTCTACACTATCCTTTGACCTTCCCTCCTCCCTCCCCCTTGTTCTCTCCCTCTTCCTTTCTACTTTCATCTCTCTGTGGTTATTTTTTTTCTAATTCTGCATAAAAGAATATATTTAAAAAAGCTTCTGCTTTTTAAGAGACAAGCTTCAAAATGAGAGAATCCTTGCCAGATATTCCTCTGACAGAGGGCAAGTATCCAGAATACTGTATATGAAGAATTCAAAACAAACCAAGAAACACCTCATCATATAATCCAGTTAATATGTGGGCAAATGAACTCAACAAATGCCTCTCAACAAAAATAAACAATATGTATATTAAAAATATTCAACTTCTTTAATCCTCAGAGAAATAGAAATTAAAACTACATCAAGTCTCCATCTCACCCAATGAAAATGACTGTCACCAAAAATAAAAACAATATTTTTGTTAAGGGCTTGGGGAAAAAGAAACACTTAATACACTTGATGGGAATGCAGATTAGTACAACTATGAAAATCAGTATGGCAGTCCCTCAAATAACTACAAATATTTGATCCAGCTATATATTCCTCAGTATATTCTTGAAATAATTCAAGTTAGCATACTAGAAAGATACCCACATACCTATATTCACTGCAGGGTAATTCACAATAACTAAACTACAGGATCAGCCAAGGTGCCTATCAACAGATTACTGGTAAAACATGTGGTACCACAGAGTACTATTCAACAACAAAGAAGAATGAAATCATACCATTTCCAGGAAAATGAAAGGAACTAGAGATCATCATGTTAAACAAAATAAGCCAGACTAAAAGCACAATCTTCTTAAAATTATCAATAGAAAAGGCAAACTTATTAGCTGCGAGTTAATTGTGAGATCTGGCTTCTGAGAAAATCCAGCTGTTTTACTTTTGCTACAGTTTTCAAAATAACTTTGTTTTCTACTTTTTAAAAATACATATCTGATATGTATTTTATTTATTTTTTGCAGTACCTGGAATTGAACTCAGGACTTTATGCTTGCCAGGCAGGCACTTAAGCTGCTAAGCTATAACTCTGGCCCTTGGTATGCATTTTAAAAGTAGGGAATGTACAAGGGGGGGGGGG
>NDGM011004419.1:0-11000 GCA_002564305.1 Octomys mimax
TTTTTTTGATACCGGGAATTGAACTCAGGGCCTTGTGCTTACTAGGCAAGCACTTATTCTACTGAGCTGTCTCCCTGGCCCTGTTTCTCTTTTAGGAGGGATATAAGTTTTCATTTCTCTTTCATAACAAGCCTTGTCAATTTTGCCATGTCTTCAAATTTTCCTTTTTCTTTAGGAGACATGGTCTTCCATCTCTCTGAACATGTCTCAGAAAACTCTGAGAAGTTAACGGAAGCATCTGGGTACTTCTTGTGCTCCTCTCAGCAAGCTTGCACAAAGAATGACAACTTGCCTCTCAGCTTCTTAGGATCTCCTTTGCCCATGTTTGCTTGTTTTCCTCAGTGAGATACAGAGTCGTCCAGATCCCGTCTGACTCTCACTTGCCCTGGTGCCATCTCTATGGAGCTCAATGTGCTGCAATCTAATATAATATTCTTGATTTGATGCCTGTAGAGAGAACAAACAGGCATCAAAAATGAAGGAAATTTAAATAAATTACACATTTCAGTTAGTGATAATTTATCACTAAGAGGGGCCTGGTGGTACATTCGTAACAGTTCAGCAATCTGAGTGGCTGAACAGGAGGATCATACATTCCAAGCCAAGGCAATTTAGGAAATTATCAAAAGCCTGTCTCCAAGTTTAAAAGCTAATCATAATAAAAATAAGTCCCAACATGTGGCTCAGTGGGAAGGCCCTAGGGTCAATCTCCTGTATTTTAAAAACAAACACAAGCAAAAATCACTATTTCCTTGTGACAAATGTACAATATTAATACCAGATATAAAAAAAGAAGATATTAGGTACTAGTATATTTGAGATCTGTGTGGCCTTTGCAACATTTCTGTGTATAAAACTATTCAAAAATGAAGTTTATTTTAAAATACAATATGGTATTTTTAAAAAAACATTTAGCTTACAATTGAATTCTGTATAGTTTTTGTTTAAATTGCGATTTCAAAATGGATTTGAACTCATTTGTATCATTTTCATAATGGCAAAAAGAAAGAAAAGAAAATATCGTCACAATCCTACAGCAGCTTCATATTTTACAATTCATGTTAAAGGAAACCTCCCTGAACTCCTAAGATAGCATGGCTAGTGATTTCCATTAGTCTTCCTGACGGAGGACAGATTGCCTTCATTTTGAATGCCACTAATCCTGTGATTTCTGTTTTGCTCATTTAAACTATTTGGATTATTTCAGTGAAGATGCAGAATTCAAGGACCTAGACTGACATGGTGTCTACCCAAGACAAGCAGTGACATGAGGGTCCTGAAGTATTCATTTTTTCCCCCTCTTAAAGTTAGCCTTGCTCCGTGGAGGGCAAACTCTTAATAAGAGAGTTCCTTTGAGTCTTCCTTGCTTATTCAACCCTGTCCTCTCCCATGAGATGGCCAACAAGAGAAGCAATTAGGGCCAATTGCTGTGGTGCTTGACTGCATTTCAAGCTAGCAACCATCTCACAATCCGTGGAAGAGCATGCCTTCCCATCGGCTCCTTGCAGACTGCAGCTGCATTTGTGATCATGCTGAGGGTTCTCCATGTTCTCTACAGAAGCCTGCAATAGTCCCATTCCTGTACTCACTTGCTTTCTGATGTCATGGGAGGGTGTACTGCAGCAGGGATGTAGTTCTGGTGGGGAAGAGGGAGGGACGGGGAAAACTGTGGCTCAGCAAGTCGAGAACACAGCTAGACTTGGAGACTCTCAGTGGCTCCAGCATGTTTGCACAACTTTTACCATTGTGGAGGGTTTTCCAGGCTGGGGAATCTCCCACTTGCATCCTGTCCCTTATGTGTGTGCTGTACTACCTGAAAGAAAGTGGATTTGTTTCTTACCTAGATTCTACATTTCCCTGTCGTGACTTAAATAATACTAAATATCTTTGAAAAACTGAAAATTAATATGCTTGTCTCTTACCTTCTTGCTTTCTTACACTTTGAACAGGGTTTTCTTCCTTTGTATTTATAGGAGTAAGACCAATGAAGAAATTACTAGAAACTGGGGGTGCCCCTGTTAAACTGTTACAGGCTATTGTTAAAAGTTCCATCCTCTAGGGAAAGAAAAAGAAACTAGAATGTATTTTCCCTCTGAGCACATTTCCCCTTGTCAAAATCAGATTATATTGACATCTACCAAAAGCTTAATTTCCATAATAAAGTCATAAGTGCTGCTTTTCCTTTTCCTCTTTTTTTGAAAGTAGAACTATTAATATGCTATTATTTGGAGTCTGTGATCTTTTTACTTACCTCTAGCTTTGTGGTAATGAATCAAGAGCTATCATTCATGAAGACAGAGGTTGACTATTCAACTTTACTCAGGATATTTTTGAACCTCATTCCCATCCGTCAATTTCAGTGGCAACAAAGGTGCCATGTGTGGGGAACTTTCCATATCTTTCTTCCTCTTGACTTCTGAATACATACAAAATTCACCAATCTGAAAATGTTCTAAATGATTCTTTCTTATAGTCAGTATCTTTTAAATTATCATGCTAACATATATCCAGACCATCGTAGCTATATTTCTGGAGCTCTGGAAATTGTGCAATTATGTGCATAAGCCGTTTGCTCATCTTCTTAGGAGCATCTGCGCTTCTCCATGACTGCTCATTTCTGTAGTTTATAATTTTCATTTGGAAGCATTTTGCGCCCCAGCCCATTCTATGCCGGGCAATCTAATAATCTTCTCGTCTTACCCCTGAGAAGATTATGTTTTAAAAACTTACATTTTCCCAACAAATAGCTTGGAAGGAAGGGACAGGTGTGTGTGTGTGTGTGTGTGTGTGTGTGTGTGTGTTTTCATGGTGTGTCTGTATGCTTGTCAGCTTTGTGTTGATCAACTCTGATAAACTTAGTGCTTCCCTGTAAGATTCTTGCCATTTTTATTAATTTTTTTCTGGCTCAGGGTCACTCTAGTTGCTCTGGCCCTGCTTTTAGAATAGGAATGGAGATGGAAGGGGTTAGGGATTGGATTTGTTTGCATGTTGGTGAAAGAGACTCTCACTACCAACTTACCAACTGTCATGCTCCAGAATCAAGAAAATGGATTTCACGGTTATTGATATGTTGAACAATGACAACTCAAAAATATCAAGTCCTAATCCAAGAAATTTGTAAATGTTACCTTAAATGAAAAAAAAGGTGTTTTACACTTGGGTTTATATTACAGATCTTGAAATGGGGAGGTTGTCTTAGGTCAATCTAGTGGGATGTGGATGTCACCCTAGTTGCAGTAGCTCCTTGCATGAGGGCTCAGGATGATGGCCTAGATTCAGGAGAAAAGCAGTGTGAAGAAAGAAGCAGAAAGAGGAGTGGTCCAGGCACAGAGCTGGGAAGACCAGGACAGCTGCAAGGAAGAAACAAGAGAGGCCCGTCCTGGAGAACCTCCAGGGAGGGGCTGCTGCGTTTGGTCTCCTAACTTCCCAACTGGAGAGAGAATCAATTCCCCTTTATTGTAAGCAAGTGAGTTTGTGGTAATTAATTACAGCAGCCTCAGGAACTAAAACAAATAAACAAAAAAGTAACAAAGCCACAGGATATTATATTTCATAAATACTGTTCCTCGTAGACATATTATATGATCAAAATGTTTTCGGTTCCTCCCCAGCCCCACTCCTGGCCATTCTCCTCTCTGCCTCCCTACAGCTGCATGGCTTAGAGTTCCAGCCACTGGCCACATGTGGCCGCTGAATAATTGAAGTGTAGCTACTAGGCATCAGGAATTGAATTTTTAATTTTATCCAATTTTAATTGACTTAAATTTTTAAAACTTATATTTGACTCTGTTATTGGAACACTTTTTAAAGTATGCAACAGTTTAGGTAATTACATGCATGTTTACTTTTCAGCTGTAAATTTTATGATATATAAAGGCATGTCAAATATTTCCAATGAAAATTTAATATCCACATTGAGATGTGCTCTAAGTATGAACCATAGGTCTTATGGAAAAAATATGAAATATTTTACTAAATTATTTTATTTGCTAAAGTGGTGACACTTCATTTATTCTATGAAATGAAATGCAATATTGAAATTACATTCATTTGTATTTTTGGAAATTGGGGCTATTAGAAAATTTTTAATTTCAGAATTGAATTTCCTTTCCACAGTGCTGACTTACAGTCTCCCTTCTACGTGAGACTGATGCCAGCAAGAAACCTGAGGGCTGGTGGGTGACAGTCTACACATCCAACTACGTTGTCTGCTATCTTGGGAAGGATTATGAGCATGTCTGTCATGGGCAGTTAATGCTTCTGTCTTTCTGTATGAAAGTAAGCAGGTTTGAAAGTATAATTTTTTAAATAAACAATATTTTGTTCACTCAATACAGAATATGAAATATATATATATATAGATATATAGATTCATATCATCCTAATGAAAGTTATATTCATGATGGTTGCCTGTTTAAGATGCTTACAGGTCTTTTAGAATGTATGCACTCTGTCTTCAAGCAGCTAAATTTCCAGAGGAAAGACATGTTAGTCCTACTGTTCACGTTGATAGTTATGTATAGAACAACAATATTTTTATTCTTGTTTTGTTCAATTTGCCTCATAGATCTCTCTTAAATAATCAAAAACAACACACTTAGTTACTTGTATAAATAAATAACTTCATTTGAATTAAATTAATTGAAAATGTCATTTTGCCTGACTATGAAATGATTCTAATTTTTCTGTTATTGCAGTGTGGATAGTCTGTGCTTTAAAGAATCACCGTTTTTTTTTTTTTTTTTTTTTGTAGTAAATACAGGGTCTACAGGGTCTCATTGCATAGATTGGACTCACAGTCATCTGCCTGTTTGCAGCCTCCCAAGTGCTGGGATTACAGGAGTGTGACACCACGCCCAGTCTTAATTGTGTCTCAGGGTGCCCTGGCAGCAGGGGCGGCAAGGCAGGCTCAGGGATTGAATTCCTGGTCCCTACATCTTCCTAAACAGGCGCTTTAATCGGCTGAGCTATTTGGCCTGCCTAAACCAAGAATTATAAGCAGAAACAATTGGATCTACCATGCTACTCTGGTTGATTGTGGGTCAGAAAGTGCTAAATAATAAGCAGAACCTGGATTGGAAAGCCTCTCTGAGGTGATGCAATTTTGCCTTGCCTATCTCCCTCCTGGCTTTCCAATTCACATGGACCTTTCTTGGGTCCCTCCCACTTTGTTGCCCTATCTTCCTCAGATGTTACTTGCTTTAGAAAATACTGTAAAAAAAAGTACTAACAAATAAATCACTTGAATCACAAAAGCCACAGGAAGTAGAAAGGACCTAATGGGGCCCTCATTTCACGGATGAAGAGTAGTTCAGAGTCAGAGCCAGAACTAGATCAAAGGGCCTTCAGACACCGAGTATAATTTTCATTTTGCTAAATCATACTTTTCCACTACAAAAAGACCTGCAAAATCCTCTGCATATTACGCTTTTATAACATCTCCCCACTTCCAAAAGAATATGATCAAAAATGAAAGGCTAGTCCTTATAAAAATTAGACATGGCAGGTAGTTGTGCAGATGCTGGTACAGCCTTGGGCATGCCCTGAACTAACAGGTGCTTTCTATTCATTCGCCCTAATACTTTATCCAGTATGTTTGCTGCTAAAACATTGCCAGGTTTTCTGGACATGAGTAGCTTCTATACTTATATAAGCTGGGTCTGATGGTATTTGTAAAGCCTCAAGTCATATATGCAAGAGGAAAACTGTCTCAATTGCCATTTCAGTGCACCCCAGGGGCGGGGCTGGCACAGCAGGCCTGGGGATTGAACCCCCAGCTCCTGCGCCTGCTTGCAGGCACTTTAATCTGCTGAGCTATTTGGCCAGCTCTGCCTACAATCTTAAGCTTGTAAAATTAAACTTACTTAGTATGACACTGTAACCTTCAAAACTAAACACTAGTTATTTAATTTTATAAATTCTGACATAACGGCAATATTTCAGGTAAAATTTATAGATAAAAGTAATACCATAATCTGTATGGATAAATATTTAAACAAAAGGTACTATTTTAATATCTGAGTTTGTTTTCAACATTCATGTTCAAAAACTTCATGGCGCTAAGCTACTATTTTCAAGTTGCTTCTTTAGTTCTTTCTAGAGTATACACAATACCAGACTGCTGGTCCCACTGGAAAGGTTTACTCCATTAGGCAGAGAAACTGGTGTGGGAGACCATGTGGTCAGAATATCTCAGTCAGGCAAAGGTGAAATACAGTCCTCGTATTGGAGAACCCACATTCTTGAACTCTTCTTTCTGAGCTTCATACTGTATTCCTAATCTACAGAATGAGGATTATCCCAGGAACTTCCATGGCAAGGATAATAGATGACAGAATATCCATGCATATTTTAATCACATTAACTTAAGTAGGAAGCACAAATTGATTTACTTTAGGACTCTAAACGGGTATTTATAACAATGGTAAAACAAGGGCAAATGGAAAGAGACTTATGTGAACTAAGAAATATGTGATGCAGAATGATGCAGAATTAAAGTCAAGTTCAGAGAAATGGCATTAACATAAATGTCTTATTTTCCTGAAAAGCTTAGAGCTTCAAAACACTGTGTATTGTTGAAGAAAATTGATAAGAACTTTTTACATATTGCACAAGCAGATTTTGGTAAGTAGTTTGGGACAGTGACATTAATTTTACTGTTAGAATTTTTCAAAAAGATTATAAATGCATGCACAGTGAATTATAAACTGCAAAAATGTTTTACAGTTTCAGGGTATTATCATTGCTGTTGTCAAATTAGGTGTAGGGGAGCCTCAGTTGTTGAGCAAAGTTTTCATTCATTGGAGAAAGGCACTGTGGTCAGCTAAATTAGGAGGCTGCCTCTGGCAGGCAATTCTGAGAAGCTATTGTTGCAAATCTTTAAATGCCCTGGCTTTACCAATCATTTGTGTTTATGTGTAGGTTTAGGGTAGGGAGTAGGAACAACAGGAAAAAATTAATTTATTTGGAGAGTAGATATCCTGTGATAAAAATATATGACGCAATTTTTTATCTACTCCTCTAACTCCTAACTGTTTGGTGGCTTTCATGTATTTTCTTTAATTTTTTTTATTGTGCTCATTAGCCATTTGTTTCATCTTCTTTTCCTTCATGAAGTGTATTTCAGCATATTTCCCATAGTCAGTCTCCTGTTCACTCATGATGACAGATGACCTCTGAAATGGAGCCCTAAATAGACGTGTAAACATGATACGTGAATATAAGCAGCTCTTCCCTATATTTCCTTTGTACACAAAGATTTCTCCAAAGCAATTGCTGAAGCTTTTTGCCCTTTTCAAACCCTGCAATCCTCAGGAGGTTATTCTCAGTGAAGTGCTGAGAAGGAAGAGTTCAAATAGGATTGATTTAATAGAGCTATGATGTGAAAAGTCTCACAACATGCTCTCTGCTGAAATGGCCAATCACAGAGGCATTAAAATCAGAGTGGAAAAGAAAGTGGAGATACCCTAAAAGGCATCCAAATTAAAGCATAACAGTGCCTTCCCATTCTTGTGTGAGAAATAGAGGTATTAAAGAGTGAGAGCAGTTCAAATGCATTTGAAGGAGTCCTCATCTGTGAGCCTCAAACAGATGCCCTAAATTCAGGGCAACGAATTACTACTACCCTCAACTAATGACCACAAGGAAAAGTTTCTATTCCCTCTGCTCATCTATCTACTTTCTCCAAAGGAGCTATTCTCTCTTCCTGACCTATATATCATTCCTATAATTACAAAACTTTATTATCTTTACTATCAATAATATCATTGGTTTTCTTGTCCTATGAGCTACACTATTTTCAAGGACTGTTGTTTCCTGCACTATAGGCTGCTCATCAGGATGTGACTAATCTAATCCAGGGGCAGGTGCTTGTTAAATAGACTCCTAAGAGAGATGGCAGTAATGGCCGTCCTGGTGTGGATTGAGGATCTCTGAAACAGAATGCGGAATAACTACATAGCATGCTGGATTTGAGTCCTGCTGGAAGTGTAGAGTCTTAGGTTTGTTGCTCTTCACCAAGGTCTCTTAACCCGATAATGCAAATCTAGAAACAGTGTTGTTAGTGGCTTGACATGAATTCACTAAATGTGCAGAAAATTGCTTTGTAAATCAGAATTCTGGTGGAAATCAAATATTTACTACAAATATATATGTGTTTGTTTGTACAAATGTAAGATATTTCTTAGAGCTTGAAGAGGATGATTAAACATAACACCAAAACTTGCAGAGTACTATTGTTTTCTAATGTCTAGTCTTTGGAAGTATGTATGCACACATATGTACATGGGCATGTGTACAATACTATATATTTTAATTTATAAGATGCTTTTACTGAAGTATGTTACAAAGTAAAGGAAAATATTCAAGGACACATTTGAGAATTCTTTTATGATTGAAAATCTTGGAATTCAATCTTGTGCAGGCAGCGGGAGCAACTAAAGGTCTTTGGGATGGGAATAATGAAAATGACCCACAGAAACTAAGGAAATGGGGCTCCAGGTGCAGAACTCCCCCTCTTCTCATTTGACAGGAGTGGAACAGTATTGGTACAAAGTAGGTTTCCAAGTAGATTTTATGATAAGAGGTTGAACACAAACAGGTAGGTAACTTGTCTTCATATTTTCTAATGTATCTGAGGGAATAAAAGTATTCATTTGAATGGAAAAGAAGTATGAATTAGAGGAAATTAGAGAGCAAATACTACATTTTTCTAGATTAATAAACCTGAATTCTCTATCATAATATCTTAGAATCACCAGATAATATTAAATTCTTTTAAAGTTATTGATAATGTGTTTAAAAATATTGCGAGTTGGAATAGCAGTATGATTTTTGTAGGAATGTTTGTTTTATAAGGCACAAATATAGAAAAGGTTAATGATATAGAACATTAAGACCTGGAATTTGGGCAGGCAGCTATTAAAGAGGGAACTCAGGACATTTGGAAGACAATATAAAGAATGGCAGAAAATTGAAAAGATGGAGACCGAGGAGAATGCATAGGGATGTAGGAAATCCAGGAACTCCGGTCAGAAAGAGGAGGACCAGACTCAAGTGTGCAAGAGGGAAACATTCACAGGAGCAGTCAAACACCAGAATGTTATCACTGACCTTCTGGACTCTACAAGGACACGAGTGTGTCCTTGTCCATTTGAATTAAGGGAGGTCATGGAGAGAAATGGTGCCTTAGAAGAGGAGAAGGGTAAGTTGAGTGATTCATGAATGTGAATGCTGAATTCACTATGAATAATGGCAGCAGTTGTGGAGAGGAGCCATGTGGTAACGTTTTTCTTGAAATAAAGGAAGTGACAAAGAGATGGGGAGGTAACTGCCACAAGCAAGGTAAGACTGATTTATAAGGGCAGTGCACATCTTACAAGAGTTGTGGTTTTTGTAAGGAAAGGGGGTGGTAATGGTGTGTAAGCCACAAGGGGAAGCAAGGAGGACACTGTCCCCACTTTCTGGCCTTGAGGTAATAACATGTAGAAGAGAAAACGCAACCACTGATTGGGGCTGTTGAAGCAACTTTGTTCTCAGGAGAATGAGGTTTCAACTAAGATAAGGAGGTAAAGGAAATATTCTGAGAAATGAGCAGTAGAAAGCACCTTGGAGAAGGGAGGAGAGGATGTGGCTTGGTTTCAAGCAGTAAATAAACATGCTATGGAGCAGAGGCAAGCAAGGATAAATGGCATCAGATGGCTATGCCTGAGGGATCTGAGATGAGGTATTCACAGGGATGGAGCTCCTCCAGGCTGGGCTCAGTGTGGTGACACTTTCTAAGGTTCAGAGTCCCAAGAGGAGGGCTGGAGTTCAAACAGGACAACTTGGCTTTATTTGTTCCTATATGATGTTTCAGTTTGGATTAAAAATGTTTCCCAGAAGGTTCCTGTGTGCAGTGGCAAGACTTCTGGAGGGGATCAATCTTCTCTCAGTCAATCACATCCTCAAGATTTACCATTACATGTGGACTTTCCCAAAAGGTTCTGTTTAAGACAAGTGTTGTGTGGCTTTTAAATATACAAACTGTTGCCTTGCATCATTAAGAATAATCTATGTTCATCACTGAGTAATTCAGAAAGGAATAGGTGCACATTTAATGTGATCTAATTTAATCATTTTAGTGCATTGAATGATAAATTTGATCATAATGTTTTTGTGAGTCAGAATTGGAGTAGAGAAAGCAAAAGTATCAGGAGACAGGGAGTCCAGGTTGAATGAGCAGAGAGTGCTCTGATTTTGTTTTTCTTGTCAGACAAGATGTTGGATCTCTTGTCAGGGAGTAGCATGGCGAACTCTGGACACTATCCATTAGGGAGGATTTATGCATATCAACTTGCATTGCAGCTACAAAGTGGGATAAGAGCTAGGCAGACGTGTTTTAACAGTGCTGTTTCATGTGTAAGATGCACTCTGCCCATATCCCTCCCTCTCTGATCTGCTGGCAGATGACAGCCATGTCCTCACTAGAGGGACACAGCCCGGGCAGTCACAGGGCCATTTTGCTCTTTCTTAGATGACTTACTTTCCATCCTAGAGGCCCGTGAGTGACATCAGGTCTCTCAGCCACCCCCAGCTCCTCTTTCTTTTTTAATCCAAATTAACAACATCTGGATAATTAGAATGATTAGCGTTCTTTTATAGTTAGAATCCTTGAACATTTGTGTTGGCTGAGATAATGGAGTTTCCCTTTACATAATCTGCTATCTGCAACAATGCTTAGAAGCATAATTTTCCTATTATGAGTGCACATTTCATCCCTTCTGGGGTGAAATTCCAAGCTATTTTGAGCACAAATGAGAAAAAAAAAATGATTTCCAAGATCAACAACTGTCAAAGATGTTTAGGTTTCAGAACTTTTCCGTAAGTCACCCTAACTACTATCACCACGTTTAATTGATTTTACTGTGTAGCCTGATGTCATTTTGATGTTCTCTTCTTCTTTTTTTTTTTTTAATTTTATTTATTTGTGTGTGTGTGTGTGTGTGTGTGTGTGGCCAGCT